>BQNB010004067.1:0-110216 GCA_026074375.1 Tanacetum coccineum | reverse complement strand
AGGAAAAGATATGTACGTGTTTTGTAAGCCTGTTAGGGTTTATCCTTGGTCTATAAAAGGATCCCTCTTGACATAGTTAGACAGACGATCTCAATATACATCTCATAAAAAGCATATCTCATAGTTAGTAATCTGTAATCACTCAAAGCAGATTAATAGAAATTATTATTTAGTTTTTCATTATTTTTCTTAGTACTTGTGTTAAGATTCTGTATTAACACATAGTATTCATAATCAGTGTTTCTACAAAGTCAACTGTATTTGTACATCTTGGCTATCATCCTTAATAGGCTGCAGAGATCTATTTAACTAGGGACTCACAGAGAAGTTGGGAAAACATTGAAAATACAAACGATGATCGTTGTGAAAGAGAATATAAGAATGACCAAGAAGATGAAGAAAGATGTGAATTATTTGATAATGCAACTCAAAAATTGCCGATTTACACTATGAGAAGATTCGAGATGATTAAGTATTCATTCAGACAAGACGAAGAGTATGTTGCTGTTAAAGAAGATGAATACGAAGATTTGACGAATACTAGCAAAGATGCATGTCGAGCATACCAAGAAATCTTTCGCATGATAGACGAATGATAGATGGTAACAAGAGCTGAGTAATGAAAGAAGGAAGGAAAAAGTCTAACTTAAAGACTTAGCTGTAAACAAAAGTGCTTCTCGGGAGACAACCCAGATTGTTATTTATTTTTATCGAGTCTGTCTTCCCAGACATCAATACGGCGTATCCGCTCCATAACATATGGCGTATTAAATGTCTGGACGTTATCAGTCCTTTATTTTTATGCATTTTAAACATTATTGCCAGTTTTGTCAATATGGCGTATTCATGCACATGATACTGTGTATTCAATAGACTGGCCCGTATTTAGATACTTTTTATAGGTTTCTCAATACGGTGTATTCCAGTTTATGGATACGGCGTATTGGTTTCCTGTACAGTTTATATAGCTTATTTAGATTAACCGTAGATACCCGAGATATGATTTTGCATGTTTATCCTATATTTTGCACAGGTCTTCACTGCAAAGAAATCGACGAAGTTGGTAAAGGATCTACAATCTAGAAATCTGGAAGTGTTATAGTCTTGAAATTTCAAGACGGTTGTTCAACACACAATCTTGCTCAATAAATCAACTTGGAGAATCTACCGAGCAAAATATTAGGGGAGCTTCTCATTCTAATTATTTTAATACATATTTTTAACATTTTATCTATACAACGAGGACATTGTATAATTCAAGTGGGGCGATGGGAATTAGAATTATACTTGTCCTATTTTTCACATAAAATGCTTAAATTATGCTCAAATTTAAAAAAAATCAAGCGTACTTTTTTGAAATTACTTGTTAAATATCCCGCACACAATAACCCTTATTAGATATTGTGAGGATTTAACCTTATCCATTTCCAAATGTTTACCTAAATTTTACAAAATGTGAGTGTGCCGGTGATGTTGTAGACTTTAGAACTTAGCTTGGTATATCTATTCGAGACCTTAATAATGAGTACTATGGATTTAGATGGAGTAACTTGTTTAAATTGGTAAATTTCTAGGATTACACCCAAAAAGCCTTTACATGTTGTTTATTAACTAACTACACTAGTTAGTTAAATCCCTTTGTTTACTCTCATCTTAAGAGTAAGATACCCCTAGAAAAACCTGTAGAGCCAATCCTTTAGGAATTACACCAACTGTTTGTTTCGTTACACCTTTACACCTTAGCCTACCTTGTTAGATTAAGTTTATTTGTAGTTGCTAGTTGCTTAAAGTGTAAAGTATGTATTTCCCGAGTCTTGTGTTAATTTTCTATCTTTGGTACGGTTGGGAAAAAATTTGCACATTGCAAACGGAAATGTATAAAGTAGTCAAAACTCATGTATTTTTACTACCAACATAATTATTGGTACGTCCAAGAATGAAGAATTATCGAAGGAATTATCCATAGTTTTTATGATCGTGAAGATGGTGAAATTACACCGAGTTTTGTAGTATCGTATAGTCAACAAAAAAAATTCAAAAAAATTAGAAAATCGCAACAAAAAAGTGGTGGAAAGTTTGAAGATAATTGTCTCGCAAGAGCTTAGACCGAAGGAATTATATGAAGTATCGATTATTCGTTGATACGTCTTATAAGTCAACGATGTAAAGTTTTATATAAAGTGGTAGATATCCCCACTTTTCTTGTAAGAGTATGTAACAAATTACTTCTATTGGGGGTAATGTAAAGTTTTATATAAAGTGGTAGATGTAAAGTTTTATATAAAGTGGTAGATTATTCGTTGATACGTCTTATAAGTTAACATGGAGCTTATTGAGCTCTATTGGGGGTAATAAATTATTTCTTCCTCGATTCTTCATAAGATGAATACTACCATGAATCCCAGTCGTCCTAAAACAGTATTTACAAGGATAAAGACTTAGCAACTGTGTACTCAATAATTAACTTGGGTTAAAACAATAATGTACTAAAGGTAAGTACATATAAGGTAGGCTAAGGCGATTTGGGTGTAACAATTAGTTTAAGGGTGACAATGCTCTTCATTAATAGTCCGGCTTAACTAGAAAATTATGAGAACCATGAAAAAGGATAGACTCGGAGGGTTGTACTAGGGGTATCCTGCACTAAAAATGAGTGCATGGTAAGGGTGTGGGATAGTTATATGATCGGTGTGACCATAATAACAATTACAGGTTTAAAACATGGGTTAATCCTAGTGCCTCTTATCTAGCAAATTATAATACTCACTATGCTGTCTCGGAATGCATCACAAAAACAAGTTCTAGAATTTAATATACTATCGGTACACTCATATAATTTAATACCAATGCCAATGCTCCATAAAAGGCGACAAAGACCATACGTACACATCCATAATGACAGAATAGACACATATGACTGCATTCGAACCTTAACTTGAGAAAGCTAAAGGTATAAATTATCTTGGGTATCAATAATGGATACCCAAATTTCTAAACATCTAAAGGCGAACCTCACATTTTTGGGGTGGAATTTTGAGGGTTTTTGTGCTAGTCATACACATTCCTATCCATGAGACGCTATTAATACTTGGTTTTCACTGGTATGTGTCATAAAAAAAAAAAATTGGGTTAAAATTACCTTTTTATGCTATGTTTCGATATATTACCCATCATTTTAAGGAATAAGCAAATGGAAATTGAAGGAATAGTTTCTAAGGCTTATTCCCCCCTACACTTAAGTTGAACATTGTCCCTAATGTTCTATATAAGTACCCGTAAAAACGAATAAATAGATAAGAAAACAAGGAAAAGAAACTAGTACTCTCTTGGTTTGCTCAATAATGGAGAAGAAACTTATGATAACTGGTTAAATCGTCCTCCAAGAATTATCCAATGAAATTTCCTAAGAACTTCCAAGCTTTTTCTCATCAAATATAACCTGTAATCAAAGACAAAGACAACTGCACCAAGCATAAAATCGGCATGATAGATATAAATACAATGAGAGTTTAAGGTTTTGACTCTATGAAAACAGTAAAGATAGGATGAGAGTAATGATGTAATCATAGGTTTATGCAGGTTTACAAAAGAATTACAAATTTTAAATATTGTACATTTTATTTTTCAGAAATACTAAAAAAATCGAATTTTCACATTCCTGGAGACGCAAAGCCATCGGGTGTTAATCCCGACGCCGTCTTCAGCGTCTGTGAAAAAATCTTCTTCGTTTTTAACGAGAAATTTCCTGCACGTAATTTTATTAGTTAAATTTGAAGAAAGCACTGCATAAAAACCTGGAATTAATCGTTACACTTATATAACTCAAAACTGACGCGAATTAATCTAAACAATTTATTTTAAATGTTTGAATTTGGTTCTTAAAAACCAGATATATTCCCCTACACTTATTTTGTTGCAAAATACATTTGATTGCAAATAAGAAAAAGTTATAAACAAACAAAGCATGATTACAAAATTTATTCAATCATAATAAAACAAATAATAAAGAATTAAAACACACAAGAATCCTCAGTGCAAGAAAAATAAACATTGGGTTGCCTCCCAAAAAGCGCTTTTCTTTATTTACGAGTCTTGTTGCTAGACTCGAAGTCACATGTTTAAGTGTCATAGAAATGGTCCAGGTCGATGATCTCCCTTGGACTTTCTCTCTCGAAGAGCTTTCTAGTGGTGGGGATTGATTGTAGGGTTTTGGTAAACTCTTCTCCGTCTAGATCAATTAGTCTAATCTTGGCATGCCATGTTCCATCTTTGTTTTTGGGTGGTTTATTCCAGTTTATTAGGTTGTTAATTAAGTCCTCCAATTCCCACATGTTACTCTTAAGGTTTATGGGTATGGATCCTAAAAATTCAACCATTCTTCTAAACACAAGGACATCCTTAAAAGGACTGATCTCAACATCTTTAGCAATTTCCCATTCTCAGGGAAAATGGCAATCTAAGAAGTCTTTCCTAGCGTAGTAAGGGATTTGTGCGTCTACTCCATCCAAGTTAGGGCATCGTTTGTATGATTCCTTTTTTCCAAGCGTGGTCCAATATGGTACTTCCTCCTCACCTAAATCGACTCCTTTTACACCGAATACCGACCTAGTGATTCCTTCTCCTACTGCTATCTTGGCCATCCTACAGTCTATAACTGCATTGGAGGTTGCAAGGAATCCTTTTCCTATAAGCAAAGGGGTTTCGTGGTCTTTCTTCATTTTGATTACGTAGAAATCATTTAATAGTATTAGTTTTCCTATGTTGACTTCTACGTCTTTAACAATCTCAATGGGGTAGGATTTGGTTTCGTTGGCTAATCTAAAGATATGGTATGTCTCTTATAATAATCCGATGTTAAGCTTTTTAAAGAGGTATAATGGGATTATGTTCAAACATGATTCTAAATCAGCTAAGGTGTCGAAAGGCTTTGAGTCCCCTAATCTATAGGGTAGACTGAATAGCTCAGGGTCATCTATCTTGGCAGAGTCCTTGGACGAATGCTGATTCATTTTTGCCTAGTTCTAAGCTCTCCATGTATCTATTCAATATTGCGTTATAGATTGGAGCATGAGTTAGGACTTCGAGAACCGGTAGGTTAAGATGCAAATCCTGGAATTCATCCTTAAGAGTTAGTTTGGGTTCTTCTGGTTGTTGCGTTCCAATATTCATCCTGGGTTGCAGCTGGCTTGTCTGGGAAATGTTTGCCTCCTTGGAATATGTTTTGATAGCATTGATTGAAGTGGAGGGGCGTGATAAGCATTGGGGATCTTTAGTAGGGTAAGAACGAGCAAACAAAACTAGAGAGGTATTTAGTTTCGGGTTCTTAACCGTGTTGCTAAGAAGTGATCCTGCCAATTGATCAGTGATGGCCTTCAATATTGTGTCAATTTTTTTGGCCATCTTACTTTGTTGTTGTTTGAAATCAGCTTCAAACTTAGACAATCTAGCGTCTTGAGATGCCATAAAGTTGGATACCAATCCTTCTAGATTTGATTGATTATTAAAACTTCAAGGATTGTTGTTAAAGGGGTGGTTTGGGATCTAACCATTATGTTGGAACAGGTTAGGTGGATGATGTGTTATAAAAGCTTTAAATTTATAATTCTAGTTTCATCCAAATTCCAGCTAACACACTGGTAAAGTATAAACCCCCGTTTATAGTATATGTTTAGGGTAAGACTAGGTCGTTCCATAAGATTGGTTATTCTTAGAAAGGGTCGATTATATTACGAAAGGGTTATCTAATAGACAGTCACGATCTAAAGATAATTGATAACACAAATTCAAGATAATAAAATGATGTTTGTTTAGGGAATGAGAACAAATATAGATAAACTTGGATGCATAATGGGTTCAAGAATTAAAGTATAATCGATTAAAGAAACAGTTAGTTTACTAAAATGATTGTCTATTTATTATAATCAAAAATCCTTTCGACCTTTACTTTTGATTACAAAAATGATTTAAGTTCGATTCATGTTTGGAAAATAGTAATATGGACCTTCTTAACCAAGTTCGTTAGACATGAGGTTAAGCGTTAAACCTTTTTATCCTCGGTTAATGATCATTTTATTAGCCAGTCCTCACAAGGCTAATATCTAGTTGTCAAAGACAAACAACTTGGAAATCAATCATATAGCTGGAGTCTTTCGACCTATATCCGGACTAGTATGATGATCAAATGATGATTAAGAGATCCGAGTATAAAAACATCAAGTTCATATTAATAATTTCCAAAATTCAATAGTTCATCCAAGTTAGATCCATGGTTCCCTCATAATCCCCAAACAAACATGTTAAACTACTCCATATTCATAGATTCAAAACACATAATAAGCATGTTAGATTCAGAAAACATAACATTCAAGGAGAGAAACATGTTTATACCGATTCCAATAGCAAATTATATTGATTTTCAAGAGTTTCCTTCAAACAATGATTCTAAGAACCCGAAAATTTAACACAGCCCTTAATAGCTTGAATTACACCTCCTTTAGATGAGTACAATGCGGAATGTGATGAAGAACAAAGTGATTCTTCAACAATTCCACTAGAACTAGTTCCTAACTATAAAATAAAGTGTATTGTGATTGAGAAATGATGAATTAGATGATTTTAGATGCAAATTTCGTCCTCTATTTATAGTTGAAGGATGAGACTTCAGTTGTGGGAAGTGGTAAGCCAAAGGTTGCACAATAATTGTCTTCATAATGATTTTTAAGTAACTGCAGGTGAAGTGCGTCGCACTTTAGAAATTGTGCGCCGCACTTGGTGTATAATTAAATTGCATTTATTCCTCTTCAAAGTACGCCGCAAAAAAAGAATTGTGCGCCATTCTTTTGACTCGTTCATTAACTTTTCCTTATATTCTCTTTTAGATCCTTCTCATAACGACCGTTAGTGCATTTAACGAGATTTCTTTGCATGTTTAGTCCTTTTCTTTATTCTTAGTCCTGAAATGAATATTACACAACAAACAACCAAACTTTGCAATATTTCATGCGTTAACATATATATTTCATGTATTTTCAAGGGATATTTTATGTATATTTGGAGCGTTATCAAATCCCCTCATACTTAGCTTATTGCTTGCCCTCAAGCAATCAAAGCGAAAGTATTCCGTTTTAACAAAACAAATTAATGATCACAAGCATAGATAACGCGACAAAGCAACTCACGAATTTTTATTGATAAGACTCTTTTCACACTCGCTCAATTTAGTAAAATGAATAGTAAACGGAAGTCACTCATACGTGCAGTCATGAAATGTTCAAATTACCATAGGCTTGTACAGGAAACTAAACTTCACCGACATGGCGTAAGCACCAAACATAAACATCAAAAGAGGTAAATTATTTAGTGATATTATTTATTTATTTGTTAAAAAGGGTTTGTAATAAAATTATAATCCACCTTATCCGTAATGTAACCAAGTATTTCTTCACATCATTCTCTTTCTTCTTTTTTTAGAACTTTAGCTTTATTTTTTCCTTATTTTACTTTATCTTGGGGGAAACTTGATTTCCTCCATACTTAGGATAATCACACTACTTCAAATGAACTTAAAAGTTTGCAACCTTCGCACTTCATTTAAATAGTAATACCGACATTTACGTTCTTCAATTCGTACGGATAAAATTTCAGATAATTTTATTAAAAATCTTTTTGAACAAAATTATTGTTTACTAATATTTATATTTTTATCACCTCTTAATCAGTAAAATATTTATAACATGCGAACGCGGTCCTACTACGGTCTCATAAAGATTTCAAGCACAAATTCTAGAATTAACAGATCACCGGCACACTCATACAATTTTAAATCGATACCAATGCTCCAGAAAAGGCGACAAAACAACACATACACAGCTGTAACGACGGATGAGATATTTGCAATTGCTCACTCCTTAACTCGAGAAAGCTAAAGATAAAAATCATCTTAGGTATCAAAGATAGATACCTGAATTCTTAAAATCTAATCCTCATAATTTTTTTTGGGTGGTATAAATATGCTAGTAATGTTATCAATCCAGAGTCAGATTGCTTATATGTGATCAGTAAAATGTTATTTCAAAAGATTTTTTTAACTTTATTTTCATAACTTTTCCAATTTATCTCCCCCCATACTTAATATGAGCATTGTCCTCAATGTGAAAATATTATAGAGAAAGATAAAATGGGAAAGTGAAATAATACTTCTCAATTGTATTGATATTCTGAATCTTTGGTTCACGTCATTTTGTCTTGCGTCATTCTCCTTTTCTTTTTCCTGTTACAAATATAGACATTGTATAGCACACAAATAATAATAATAATACTCCTAATTAATTATTAATAGAAAGTACAATAATATTGTTTTAATGCCAACAAAGGCATTTTACACACCATAATAATAATAATAATGTTTTGAGAATTATTTTTAAAATACACGTGACCCGAAACATTTTGTCACACGACCAACTTTTGTCATCTTGACATTACTCAGCATCATCCTGCTGCTGATACTGCGGCGGATACTGTGGTGGTGGTGGCTACTACTGATAATACTGTTCATACTACGGCTGACAATAATTAGGTGGGTTGTAGGCTCCCTGCAGAGGAACACTGTAAACCCCAACCATATGCTTAAACACTCCTTGGTACCTGTCCTAGTGATATGACTGTCTATACTCCATCCGCTCTATAGCCTCCTGGCGTATCTTCGTCCTACCCATCCTATCATACAAGTCCTGCATAGAAGCTCTCGGAGGTCTAGGAATACCAACTCTAGGTACTCCTGGCTGTGGATCCTCGGGAATAAGTTTCCCCTTAAAGTCGATCAAATCCCTCAATGGAGTCATATCTAAATCTCTACAATAAATCAGAGCACTCAAACTCCTTACTACATCCTCTGTCAACACCCTACACTTCCTAGCAATCTTTGAGATAAACCGTCCATAGCAAATTTGACTTTCCTTTTGAGTGCCAGCTCTTTTCCTCTTCATCCACCTCGCAATCAACCAAGCCACATTCGCATACCCATTCTGGTGTCTAGCATCAAACATACTCAAGAGCCATAAATCATTTTTCTGAATCTTATCATACCCAGTCGTCCTCTAACACAAACCATAAGTGATCATCTTGTGAATCACCCTCAAGATTAGGCTCCGAATAGTAGAAGTGTGACTCCTAGATAAACTAAGGTTTTCCTCTCTACTAATGCTTAACCAATACTCCTGAGCGTTAAAATGCCCATCATTACGCAAACCTCCTTCAAAGTAAACATTAAAACCATCTTCTTCCAGCTCATCAGCCTTATACAATCCTAATCTACAAGCAAACTCTAACAAAGTCAAACTGTGGGCACGTCCACCAAGTCTAAACTGATGATCTTCTTGGTTTGAAATTCATCGCCAACATAAACTTTGTCAAATTTATAAGTAGAATAAAACTCGTGGCAAAGCTCTACATAAATTGGTTTATTGATATTAAAAGCTCTAATCCACGCCACAAAAGTAAATATCTCTTCATTTGATTCAGCTTCACACAACCTAATTCTCAACATGTCATAAATTTCTTCATCACATCCCATTATGTTCAGTACATCCCAGTTCATGACATACGGCAAGTAAACATGTTTAGGAAGCAATTGGGCCAATCTAGTGTTGTACCTAGACTTTGAATCTATGTTACATCCTTCCCATAGCAAGAACTCATGATGAACTTGTGGAAGAAATACCTCTTCCATGGTTTCATGTTGTCTAGAGTGTTTGGATCTTGATGATCCAGCCTCATCATCATGTATTCCCAAAGTCTACTCATAAAAAACAATCAACAATAAATTGTATAGTAATGTTAGAAATGATTTGGTATAAATGGTCATGGTTTTGATAGTTTTTAAAACATTCTGTTACATTCTGGTGTAAAATGTGCGGCACACTTCCTTGAAGTGCGGCGTATTTCCTGGGGAATGGGCAAAGTGCGGCGGTTTTGGGACAAAACCGGCGTACTTTCTGGGCTGGTGAAATTTTGTTTATGATCTTCAAACAATTTTAATTTTAAATGTAAATTCATAATATGAACGGTGTTTTTAGATTAATCAATATCAAGCATGCATGTGTCAAACAACTTCTAAATATCATAATTTAAAGGGTCAACTGTTCATACGAAACGCGAATTTAGTTTTCCCTAATCTAATTATTATAAACACTAATGGATAAGAAATTTTAAAACAAACTGATAATAAATAAGTTAAAGAATGATATTAACATGCCCTAGGCATGATTAAATGGTTGGTAGATTGATCTTTTTGAAATTTTCTTTGTTTTTGTAAGAACCCCAACGGTTTTGGTGAGTGTGTGTGTTTATATAATGATTTAGAGTCATGTTTGGTAAGACTTATCTCTGAAAACTGCTCTAAAGTGCGGCGCACTTCTCTTTTTTTTTAAAAGATTTTATATATTATATAGATTATACAAAACTTGTTTTGCAAACTTCATAATTTAAACATTATTTCAATTCATCATATTGACTTAATATTAATATTCATCGGACTAATGTCCGTACATCAAATGTAATCCCTTATGGATTTATACAATTGATTTTATTCAAGACTCAACAAAAAAGTAAAAATAGTTATAGTAGTACATAGGTTCCCTCCTTTATTCTAACTTTGTTTGACTTTTCACTCCACAAACCAATTGGATGACATGATGTCACTTAACTTATGGTACTTTGATAATTTCCAGTCCGTTTTATTTGTTTTAAACCCTTGCAAATAAATATTTCCATACAGATCAGTTAACCTTATCTCAGTACGCCATTGTCTTGTTGCTTCTTCTTCTTTAGTATAAGAACCCTTATAATCAGGTTTCCAGTTAACGTGCTTTAATTATACTTGTTATGAGCTAAGGAAACTAACCGCCTTTTTCCAAACACTAATTTTCCAGAATGGGTTAGTTATTGTTTGTATAGCTAACGATCGCTCAGCTGGATTGTTACAGTTCAAGTACGGTGCAGGCTTTGGCCCATATATTGGTGCTCCAAACTTATTCCTCTGAATTTGGTACTCTTCCTCGTCATCACTATCACTTTTTGCATTTCTCATAACATTTGATCTTGCAGCACGGAAGGTTTGGTGACAAAATCCATCAAAATTCGAGAAAAGTCTCTCCGGAGTATTGACTATGCCACCAATCGTACACAGGAATCCCTGACCAACTACTATTGGTGCATTAAGGTCGATTGGTATATCTAAGATTAGAAACTTGGCAATCAAGGTAGTGACCCCTACCTGACAAAGAACGTTTATGAGTATCCCTATAGCTTCTGCCTGAGTGTGATTTATCATCGTGATTCCTCTATCAACCTTTTTCATATCTTCTCTCCCTAGCTGCTCATAAATCCGGTAAGGCATGGTATTTATATCTGACCCAGTATTTGCTAACGCATTTTGTTAACCTGTCCCTCTAGTCTGATGGGAAATACGAATGCTCCGGGGTCGTCTTTTTCTTTTAACGCTTCACCTTTAATCCTTTTTACTTCTTCCTCTTCTTCTTTTACAATCTTTCCATCTAACACCACCTTGTCTTTCCAAATTTCATTGAGAATTTTCTTGTATTTGTCATGGTAAGCCATTGTCTCGATTATAGGTCTTTCTTCTTCTAATAAAGCAAAGTTTTGGCTCATTCTGATTGCAAATGCTTCTTTTGCTTCTTCTTCTTGAGTTAAATGACCACCAGCTGATGAAGATGTTCCTATATCTTGATAGAAAAAGTTAAGATTTTCCATTGCTTGCTATTATTATGGCTACTCTTTCCCATTTTTCATACAAATGGCGAAGGTTCTTCTTTACCCAATAGTGGTACATCATCTAAGTTAAAATCAAGTAAATGTCCCAATCATCATTACTCTTTTCTTCTTCTTCAGTTTTTTCTAAGAATGGATCAATATCAGGGTATAATGTGACAGTCCCAGCCCCGAAATCAGTAATTGCTTTGGTCATGCCTAAGAACGATCTTCTAAAAATTACCCCAGGTTCAACATCATCTTCTTCTGGGTTGATAATGAACTTCACAAAATAGATTTCACCTCTTAGTGCAACAATGAGTTCCTTCTTAACCACTGTGTTTCCTCTTTTAACTTCATGTTCATAACTTTACTTCATATTCGTTTGAGATCATGTTCTCTTCTACTCCAAGATTAATCTCACCATCATAAGCTTCCAGCCCATTGACAAAACAAGGAGCCATAAATCTATCCCTAACTTCTTTGGTATCCATCTGGTAAAAAACCATAGCCTTCGTTTCCTTCTTTTGTCTACTGTTAGCAGTGTCTTGAAATTCTGGAGAGTTCCAGTCTCCAGATCCTTCAACCTTGTCACTTGAAATTACAACGATGTTTTCTCCTAAGCAAATTTTTCCAAGACAAAAATTAGGATCCATAACTCTTATAAAATAAGACAACATTAAAACAACCATTAGTGGGTTAGTTAAAACAAATAACAATACCTTTTTCCATTTACATATTATCAATAAACAGAGCAATTTTCATTCAAAAATGAAGAAACAAGCATTCTGTTTAGTTTTAGCTAGGAAAGTGCGGCGCACTTCATAAAAAGTGCCACGTACTTTTTGAGTTTTAAGATTTTTAAAATTTTTAATTTTAGCATTTTTATGTTTCTTATTTTTATGATGTCCTAAATACCGAACAGGGATCACATCCGAATAGATCGTTCATAACCTTCAGCGTCATCCTCCAGGGATTTACAGTTCATGACGCGTGACGTAGACTTGTATTTACCCTAATTTGGAGCAGGGATACAATTAATGCTTATATTATACTCGCCGATTACGGTGTCCCCTTCGCAAGAACACCCGGGCGTATTGTAATGCGTATATTACTTTCCCCAGTTACAGGTGTCCCCTCCAAGAAACACCCAGGCAGTAATTGTATTGTTATGCAGTTCAATTAGCTAGCTAATCCGAATTTTTTCAATTGTAAAGTATGCATTTGTGACCAAATATGAAGTCAAATAATGTTTCCCATAGCGAGAACTATGCAAATAAGTATGTAAACCAATTTCGTAAAACAATCCTGTAATATTGCATTTGTATACAAGCATGTTCTCCACCCAAATATGAGTAAAACGAGTAAAACGTGGGGCTCTAAATCACAAAATCCTTAGAAAATGCACGAGTTGTTATAGAGTAACCATATTTAAGATTTTGTAGACAAGATGTATTCCCCTCGCTGGTTATAAAACATTCAAAAGATGAAAGCTGAAGGCTATGAACACACATTGATTAAAGACCACGATCAAAGTAATCCAATTAAATCTACACTGATTGCTGCAAACGATCTCGACCACGACTATAATTATGTCGTTCGATTATAATACACTGTACTAAATATTGATCAACTATGGTACATCGTTACACGAATTCTAATATTTTTAATATGTTTGCAGTCATATTACATTGTGTGAGGAAATCACTTGCGCGTCTTTAACCTGTAACCCTGAGTATATTTTGATAAATAATATTTTTTTAATTTAATTTTTTTTGTTTTTTTTTTTTCTTTTATTTTTTAATTTTTTTTAATCTCTGTCCATATATAAAATTATCTCTAATATTTAAAGCTGATAGCCTCGCGGCAAAGGAAAATGCCATTTACGAACAACTTTCGTGTTTCGCCGGAAGGCTGAAACGGACTCGAAAGTTGCTCAAATCATTTATTAATAAATCTGTCAGTTTTTCTTAATATTATTAAAAATAACCATGTTTTATAACTAAAGGTAATATTCTGATTTCGTTCCAGTTTTTCGTTATTGAGGTAGAAGTTCCCGTTTTATGTCTAAACGTGTCAAAATATAATTTGTATATATTTTGTAAATCTAATATAATTTATCAACATCTCGATTCCCGAATCTTATGTTTCGATTTTTGATATTTATTATTCGGTATAAAAGGTGTCAAGGTCCAAATTTTGGTCCAAATCTCGTCTCAAATGTGTCCAATATCTCTTTTAACCTATATAAATTCCGTTTTAATATTTATATTGTATTTTTAATTAGACCGCGCAAGTATTTACCGGATTTATCACATAATATATAAATCGATTAAATGAAACAATTTATGTATTTTCGCTTTAAAGCAAACTCACTTTTTTTTCGGTGTCAACACATCAAACGCACTGCATCACGGCTTTCGCATCCAAACCCATCAGCCCCCGGGCTTGTTTAAAACCAAACAAACCAAAACACTGCCTTTTTCTCGGCTATTTCCCAGCTGTCCCCGCAATTAAACTCACGCACCCGAGTCTCGTGTATAATAAAACCAAACACACCCTGGTTCGTTTTCTACTACACCAAACGCAGCCAAGCTTGCTGCTGGTCCGAAACCCAAACCAACCCAAACACGCCCTTCGACCCAAACAGCCCTTTCGGTGTTAAACCGTCAACCAAAACGCCCTTTTTGCGCTTGTCACAAGCAAACGCTCCCGCGGTGTGGCACGAATCAAACGCACCCTTTACGGGATATTAACCCCAAACCTGACGCACCCTCTTTGGGTTCTACCCGAACCCATCAAACCGGCGTCTGGCTTCGAGACCCAACACAAACACACCTAGTGATTATAACCGAAACCCCACGCACCCATTTGTTGTACTTTACTGCGAAACCAAACCCCGATGCCCCTTGGTTGTATATAACCATAACCCGAAACCAAAACAAAAACTAACCCAACGTGGTTGCTTACAATGAAAAAAAAACCAACGCACACTGGCTGTTATTAAGCGAAACCAACGAACACACCCCCGCTTCCGACCCAACCCGATCAACAATCCTCCCCACGGTGTTTAACCGAACCCATACGCCCCAATGTTGCAACACACACGACGCACCCTTAGGCTGACAAGACAGCTAAACGTACCCTTATGTTTGCTGCTCATGAACTACCATACGCCCTTTTCTGAAAAACCACACGTACCTGCCCGACCTGGCATGCGAACCACGGACAAGAACGCCTCCTTGGGCTAAAAACAAGGACTACCACACCGAGTGTGCGGCAGCCCACCACACGCACCCTCGTGGTGTTATAACCCAACCCACACCCACCCCTCTTGGCCAAAAACTACACCGAACGCACCCTTAAGGTGGCGGTTGTGGTAGTGTTTCCGGTGGGGAGGCAGTCGGAGGAGAGAGACGGCGCGTGGTAGTGGGGATCGGGTATATCTATCGAAGAGGAGGAGTGTTGAAGCTCGCCGGAAAAATCCCGCCGGAAAACTTTTCCGGCGGTGGCGCGACGGCGGCGGCGGTGGCCGGCCGGTGGCCGGAATGTATGGGAGGGAGAGAGAGAATTTTGGAAGAGTGTGTGTGTTTAATTGTATAGAAAATGAAATAAATATATATAATTTCTTTATATATATTAAAACTTTAATTCAAAAGTGATAAGTTGAAATAGTTTAGGGTCTAAAGTGAAATTTCTTTATCATAGTTTTGGTAAAAACGGTTCGGGACTCATTTGAGCGACTTAACGACCGATTCAATTCTCGAAACTTGCGCCATTGTTTTTATAATCATTTTTCTGATAAAAATGAGTATTTATTTGATAATATTTCAGAAATATTTTATAACATTAAATAAAATATCTGTTATTCATTTTGTGAACGTTTGCTCACGTCTGAAATAAAAATGGATTTCAACATCGACTAGTCGCGTTTCAAAAACGCTTTAATTAAAACATTGTATGTGCAATAAATTTATTGAATATTTTAATTAAATAAAACTTGATAACTAAAAACAATTTAATTGTGTTTTGTGTGTCGCGTTGTATACTGTTCGAATAATGTTTGCGGTGCTGTTTTAGCCCCTTTTCTGGCTCGTTTCCAGGTCTGCGGCAAAACGTAAAAAGTTGTAGGTAATTGTCATTCAACATCAAATTGCTTTAAGAGTCCGAGTCGTGGAAAAGTGAATTTAGATGATCGTTATTATAAGTCAAGTCAGTCCCAAAAGTCAAAGATTGACATCGTCATTCTTAAATTCGATATATTCTCGGATGTTACAGTACCTACCCCTTAAAGAAATCTAGTCCCGAGTAGTTTAATTTTGCTGTTATCCGATTGTGTGACGAGAAAAGTTTATAAAAAATAAAAATATTTGATAAAAAACCGTTTCTAAGGCAAGACGATGATAACTTTCTTCAGCAAGTTTAGATGTTTCGACACTTCTCAACATACCAAAAATTTGGCTAGTTGACCCGGGATATATAATCCATCAGAGGTTAGATATTTTAGATATATCGCACAAGTTTTTTTGATTGATATTAACACCAACTGGTATCGCTCTTACTCGAACATTTCGACTTACTCAGACCACCAATATTGTCTCTTTCGCCCTCGTGCTCACTGCTTTGCTTTTGTGTTCCTTGCTTGGGGACCTTCCCGCAGGTTGTCACGATCAAATCAGTGCTACTCTACTCAAGCACGTCTCAGACTGCTTGTTCTTGGCAGTACTTAGGATGTACCGGAACCTACGTCTTCCTACTAGTGGCCCGAAATGAATCAGTCCAACTATTGTTCGTCGATACGGGGTTTATCTCGTTTGTAATGGGAGTTGATAACCTATTGATAAGGTTGTCATCAGCAGGACCGCTCCAGGTCCCAACTAGTTGCGACCATAACGTCTATACTATAACAATTGGTTGAGGATATGCATCTCTGGTCTGTTAGCTCCACAGACAGTCGTGATTGCAAAGACTTGCAATGTCTTAATTAATAACTTAAGTAGAATAAGGTAGACTCCAAATGAGGCCTTAAGATTTATCCGGGTGTGCAAGACACTATTGTGCTTTCCAAACCTTTTTTTCGGATTTGTATGATTATCGATTTCAGGTATACTCGTGATCTTTCTAGGATACCAGTAAGCCACTTATTTATTATTTCTTATTTACATAAAAAGCGTCCAATTTATGTAAGTAAGAAAAGATAAATTTTAGTTCGGTGATTTATAATTTATTTATTTAACTGAAGAGGGTCATCAATCCTTTTAAATAAAACAGATTATAAATCATCTACTTATAATTCCCGATGCAATACGCCGTACTCTCATAACCTTCAAGGTAGTTGACATGACGAGGATGTGTTTACTGAGTAATGGACGAGTGATTTAAAACTGTCTTTGAAAGTTGGAGTAAAAACTGCCATGGGAATGGGTGAGGAATAAAATAGAGTTCAAGATATTTAAGAGTACTTCGGTTAGAGTAAATAAGGTAAAGATTTCTTATAACAAAATCAGAATATGTGTTTACCATTATAGATCTCCTATGCACAAGTCCGCCTATAAGACTTGCAATATTTAGATTTGTACACAATCCCGTTTGCTAAAACGGAACTGTGTCGGCTTTGTTAACATAGCAATTTATTCATATCAATCCTGCTCGTTATTACAAGTCCCCGCCTATACAAGACTTGCAATATTTAAATTCATACTTAATTCAATGTAACAAAATATATAACGGCTTTCGTGTGATATCGCGTATTATATAAAGTTATGAGAAAAATAATATTCTTAGAGGCCATTGTTTAACTTACAATGTCTGAGAACGAAGTGAGACCATTGTGTAACTCATAATGTCTAAGAAGTAAAATGAGACCATTGTGCAACTCACAATGACTTAAGAATTGCTCTGATATTTATATGAATAACTCTTATATAAATAAATGTACGATTTAAGCAAAAGGGAGGCAAGCACATATATTATATATATATGTTTATGCACGTAAGCACTTAATGCAATCGTAATGAAAGCACATAAGATGTATGAGTATGCACTTTGAAAATGTTTATTTCTGGTTTGATGCATATTATTTGTGAAAACTGGTTATAGTCTAGGGTAAAATATGCAACCTAGTTCTCTTAACCAGTCTCTGTACCAATCTGTGAAACACCCCCAAAAATCCTTTACAACGCAGCGGCATTAACCAAAATGGGTGTGTTACTCGTTACATACACAGCAATAGATACAAGAGAACGACCTCTAGGGGTCGTTTGAATAATAAATTGTTAATTCATTAAAAAATATGAATTTGAAATTAATTTGTCCCATAATTTTGCATCACAATGAAAAGATTGAATGTAAAGACTCCAATGCACAATCAAATAGTACAAGCATCTAATTCCACCTGAGAAAAAAAATGCTTACAAGTGTTCAACATTAAAGTTGGTGGTTCATAGATTAGTATAGAAATATGAATGTAATCCACTGTGTATTCACGATTATGTAAAATCCCAAAGATTTATAAAGAATGCGATAACCACATTTTATATCACCATAAGTACCAAATCTTTATCGCCAAGATTTTATAAAGAATGCATGGACAAATGTAATGTCACCAAATGTTCCAAGTATGTAAGTGTCGGGGGGGCTTGTAGTCCCCGACAATGTGACATGTTATAACGTTGTTTACTGGTGGTAGTATTCACCGATGGGGGTTGTCATCACGAAGAGTCTATCAAATGTTCGTTTACCAAGTGATCGCTAATCACCCGAACAGGGATCCACATCCGGGGAATAGATCTATTTTCATACATTTCGCGCTCACCCTCCAAGTGATTTTAGTTATGACGCTGTACGTAGACTGTATTTACCCTAAATTGGGCATGGGATACATATGATGGTATATGATACTCCGGTTACCGGTGTGATCCGTCCAAGAACAGCTCCGGGCAGTAATGTTAATGCGTATATACTCAGTTACGGTGTCCCCTCCAGAGAACGTCCCGGCAGTAAATTGTATTGCTATCAGTTCAATTAGTACTAGCTAATCCGAAATTTTTTCAATTGTATAAGTATGCTTTTGTGACCAAAAATGAAGTCAAATAATGTATTCCCATAGCAGAACGTATGCAAATAAGTATGTAAACCATTCGTTAAAACAATCCTGTAAATGCATTTGTAACAAGCATGTTCTCACCCCAAATATGTGTTAAACAGAGTAAAAACGTGGGGCTTTAAACTCACAAAAATCCTTTATAACAATCACATTGTTATAGATAACCAAATATAAGATTTTGTAGAATTGAGCATGTATTTCCCCTCGCAGGTTATAAAACATCAATAAGTATTGAAAGCGAGTATTGAACTCACAATTGATTAAGAACCACGATAAATTAATCCTAATTAAATCAATCATGATTCTGCAAACGATCTCAGACAACGACACATTATATGTCGTTCGATTATATTCACGTACTAAATCATGATCTAACGATGGTACATCGTTACCACGAAATCATACATATTTTTATTATGTATGCAGTCATTATAATTCATGTTATGAGAAATCACTTGCGCGTCTTTTAACCTTAACCCTGAGTTATATTTGAATAATACTATTTTCTGTCCAATATAACTTTATCTTAATATTTATAAGACCTGATAAGCCTCGCGCAAAGTAAAGATGCCATTTACGAACAATTTCGTGTTTCACCGGAAGGCTTAGAACGGACTCAGAAAGTGATTCATAATCATATTAATTAATAAATTGTCATTTTTAAAATTATTAAAATTTAACCTATTTTATAAACTATAAGGTGTATATTCTGAATTCGATTCCAGTTTTATTCGTTATTGGGAGTTAGTAGTCCCGTTTATGTCTAACGTCCGCTCTATATATAATTTGTTATATTTTGTAATTCAAAATATAATTTATCAACATCTCGATTCCGAATTGTATGTTTCGATTTTTGTATTATATTATTCGGTTATAAAAAGGTGTCAGGTCCAATTTAGGTCCAACTTTCGTCTCAAAATGTCCAATATCTCTGTTACCTATATAAATTCCGTTTTAATATTGTTATTGTTTTTTACTTAGACGCGCAAGTTATACGGATTTATCACATAATTATAAATCGATTAAATGGAACAATTGTATTATATTTTCGCGGTTAACAGACTCACTTTTTTTCGGTGTCAACACACCTCAAACGCACGACCCGGCTTCGCAGCCAAACCCTACAGCCCCCGGCTGTTTAAAAACAAAAACAAACCAATAACGCCCTTTTCTCGGCTATTCCCAACTGTACCCGCAATTTAAACTCACGCACACAGAGTCTCGTGTGATAAAACCAAACACACCCTGGTTCGTTTTCTACTACACCAAACGCAGCCAAGCTTGCTGCTGGTCCGAAACCCAAACCAACCCAAACACGCCTTCGAACCCAATCACCCTTTAGGCTGTTAAAACCCTCTAACCATAAAGCCCTTTTGCGGGCTGTCACAGCCAAACGCACCCGCGGCTGTGATAATCAAACGCACCCTTTACGGTGATATAAACCCCAACCTGACGCACCTCTTGGTCGTACTCCGTATCCCATCAACCCGGTTCCTGGCTTCGAGACCAAACATAACACACCCTAGTGATTATAACCTAAACCCCACGCACCCTTTTGTGGTACTAACCTGCGAACCAAACCCGATGCCCCTTGGTTGTTATAACCATAACCCGAACCAAACAAACCTAACCCAACCTTGGTTGCTACAATGAAAAAAAAAACCAAACGCACCCGGCTGTTATTAAGCCGAACCAACGAAAAACCCGCTGTCCGACCCAACCCGATTAAACTATCCCTCCCCACGGCTGTCTATTTAACCCGAACGCAAAGCCCATTTGTTGACAACACAACCGACGCTCCCTAGGACTGACAAGACAGCTAAAGTACCCTTTATGTTTGCTGCTATGAAACCATACGCACCCCTTTTCAGAAACCAGAACGTAACACACGCCGAACCTGGCGCGAACCCACGGACAACGCCTCCTTGTGGCTAAAACAAGAATACCCACACCCGAGTGGTGCGGGCTGGTCCCACACAGCACCTCGTGGTGTTATAACACAACCCACACCACCTCTTGGACAAATAACTACATGAAAGACCCTTTAAGGTAGGCGGTTGCTGGTGTGTTTCCGGTGGGGAGGCAAAGTCGAGGAGAGAGACTGGCGCGTGGAGGCGCGTAGGGAGTGGGGATCGGGTATATTCTATCGACGAGGAGGAGTGTTGAAGCTGTCGAAAAAAATCCCTGCGGAAGGACTTTCTCCGACGGTGGCGCACACGGCGGCTGGCGGTGGCGGCGGTGGCCGTATGTGATGGGAGGAGAGAAGAGAATTTGGAAGAGTGTGTGTGTTTAATTGTATAGAAATGAAATAAATATATATAATTTCTTTATATATATTAAAACTTTATTCAACAAAGTGATAAGTTGAAATAGTTTAGGGTCTAAAGTGAAACTTCTTTATCATAGTTTTGTAAAAAACGGTTCGGGGACTCATTTTGAGCGACTTAACGACCGATTCAATTCGTCGAAAACTTGCGCCATTGTTTTTATATATATCATTTTTCTTGATAAAAATTGAGTATTTATGTGATAAGATTTCAGTAATATTTTAATAACATGAAATAAAATATTGTTATTCATTTTGTGAACCGACTTTCGCTCCGTCTGAAATAAAATGGAATTTCAACTCGAATAGTCGCGTTTTTAAAAAACGCTTGTTAATTAAAAATGATGAAAATTTATGTTAATATTTTTATTAAATAAATACTGTAACTAAAACTAATTTAATTGTTTTTGTGATGCCCGCGTTGTATACTGTTCGATTTTTGTTGATGGAGAATATTGTTTGCGGTGCTGTTTTAGCCTTTTCGGCTGTTTCCAGTCTCGGGCAAAAATAAAAGTTGTCAGGAATGTCATTTCCACTTCAATTGCTTTAGAGTTCGAGTCGTGAAACGTGATTTAGATGATCGTTCTTATAAGTCAAGGGTTTTTTTGACCCAAAAAGTCATAGATTGTCACGTCATTCTAAATTCGAAATTCGGATGTTACAGTCTTCTTGAGTTAAGAAGACCACCAGCTGATGAAGATGTTCCTTTTCTTGATAGTATAGAGTTAAGATTTTCCTTGCCTTGCTATTATTATGGCCTACTCTTTCCCATTTTTTCATAAAAATGGTCGAGGTTTATCTTTACCCAATAGGGAGTACATATCTAAGTTAAAATCATGTAAATGTCCCAATCATCATTACCTCTTTTCTTCTTCTTCAGGTTTTTCTAAGATTGGATCCAATATCAGGGTATTATGTGACAGTCCCTGCCCCGAAATCAGCTAATTTTTTTTTTTTTATACTTTGTCATGCCTAGAACGATCTTCATAAAATTAACCCAGGTTCAACATCTTTCTTTTCTGGGTTGATAATGAGACTTCACAAAATAGATTTCCCTCTTAGTGCAACTATGAGTTCTTTCTTAATCACTGTGTTTTCCTCTTTTAATACTTAATGTTCATAACTTTAACTTCTATTAGTTAGCGCCAGACTCATGCTTCGCAGCGACGCTCACGCACACTTCGGATTAATCTCACCATCATAAGCTTCCAGCCCATTGACAAAACAAGGAGCCACAAATCTATCGCTAACTTCTTCGGTATCCATCTGGTAAAAAACCATACCCTTCGTTTCCTTCTTTTGTCTACTGTTAGCAGTGTCTTGAAATTCTGGAGAGTTCCGTCTCCAGGATCTTCAACTTGTCACCTTGAAATGACAACGATGTTTTCTCCCATAAGCAATTTTTCCAGACAAAAAAATGGGGATCCATAACTTCTTATAACATACAGGACAACTTTAAACAAACCTTTAGTGGGTTAGTTAAAACAATAACACAATACCTTTTTCCATTTACATATTATCAATAAACATAGCAATTTTCGTTCAAAAACGAAGAAATAAGCATTCTGTTAAGTTTTAGCTAGGAAAGTGCGGCGCACTTCATAAAAAGTGCAGCGTACTTTTTGAGTTTTAAGATTTTTAAAATTTTTAATTTAGCATTTTTATTGTTTTCATTATTTTTATGATGTCCTAAATATCTATTAAACATAGCAAATATTAAGTTCTTAAGCACATTTATCATCAAATAAAATTCTTTAATTCTTTTGAAGTTTTTATTTTTATATTCATTTTGTATGAGATCAAAGTCAAATAAGCAACACTTAGCAAATAATAGGCATATACAGGTATTTAGAAATTTAAGCAAGCAAGCTATCAAATAGTTCTTTTGATTTTCATCCATTTTTATTGTACGATTCATGAATACAAGAGGGTTTTGACTATTATGAAATATAAGGAATAATTCCAGATTTTCAAAAGTCAATTTACAGCTTATGGGTTTGGGGTTTTTGATTTTGATGTTCTTTTCCTTTGAAAACTGGACTTGTTTATAAAAGGGGCAAGAAGTGCAGCGTACTTGTTAAAAGTACGGCGTACTTCTGTAATTTGCAGAAAAACCAGCGCACAATGGTTATGTGTGGCGCACTTTCTGTGAAAAATTGGTTCATTTTGCCAAAAAACTGTATGGCAATTTTGAAAATTTTAGTTTGTAATATAATAAAGACTAATTCAAGAATGAAATCAATCCCCAGCAACGGCACCAAAAACTTTGATGTGTTATAAAAGCTTTAAATTTATAATTCTAGTTTTATCTAAATTCCAACTAACACGCGGGTAAAGTATAAACCCTCGTTTATAGTATAGGTTTAGGGTAACACCAGGTCGTTCCACGGGATTGGTTATTCTTAAAAATGGTCGATTATATTACGAAAGGGTTATCTAATAGACTATCACGATTTAAAGATAATTGATAACATAAATTCAAGATAATAAAATGATGTTTGTTTAGGGGATGAGAAAAAATATAGATAAACTTGGATGGATAATGGGTTCAAGAATTAAAGTATAATCGATTAAAGAAACAGTTAGTTTACTAAAATGATTGTCTATTTATTATAATCAAAAATCCTTTCGGCCTTTACTTTTGATTACAAAAATTCTTTCAGTTCGATTCATGTTTGGAAAGTAGTAATATGAACTTTCTTAACCAAGTTCATTAGACACGAGGTTAAGCGTTAAACCTTTTTATCCTCGGTTAATGATCATTTTATTAGCCAATCCTCACAAGGCTAATATCTAGTTGTCAAAGACAAACAACTTGGAGATCAATCATATAGCCAGAGTCTTTCGACCTATATCCCAACTAGCATGATGATCAAATGATAATTAAGAGATCCGAGTTTAAAAACATCAAGTTCATATTAATAATTTCCAAAATTCAATAGTTCATCCAAGTTAGATCCATGGTTCCGTTATAATCCCCAAACAAACATGTTAAACATTCAAGGAGAGAAACATGTTTATACCGATTCTAATAGCAAATTATATTGATTTTCAAGAGTTTCCTTCGAACAATGATTCTAACAACCCATAAATTCAACTCTAAACTATAAACAACTCTGTCACAGCCCTTAATAGCTTGAATTACACCTCCTTTAGATATGTATAACCCAGAATGCGATGAAGAACAAAGTGATTCATCAACAATTCCACTAGAACTAGTTCCTAACTATAAGATAAAGTGTAATGTGATTGAGAAATGATGAATTGTATGATTTTAGATGCAAATTTTGTCCTCTATTTATAGTTAAAGGATGAGACTTCAGTTGTGGGAAGTGGCAAGCCAAAGGTTGCACAATAATTGTCTTCATAATGATTTTTAAGTAACTGCTAGTGAAGTGCGTCACACATCAGAAATTGTGCGCCATAATTGGTGTATAATTAAATTGCATTTACTCTGCTTTAAAGTATGCCACACAAAAAGAATTGTGCGCTGCACTTTTGCCTTGTTCATTAACTTTTCCTTAGATTCTCTTCTAGATCCTTTTCATAATGACCGTTAGTGCATATAACGGGATTTCTTTACATGTTTAGTCCTTTTCTTTATTCTTGATCCTAAAAGGAATATTACATAACAAACAACCAAACTTTGCAATATTTGATACGTTAACATATATATTTCATGTATTTTCGAGGAATATTTTATGTATATTTAGAGCGTTATCAATGGGTTTGAAAAATTATTTTGGGAATTTTAGGGTTGTCTCCACCTAAGGTTGGGGTGACTTTTCCATGACTGATTATAAGTGTCACCAAGATTGTTTTTCTCGGGCTTAAAAGTGTACCACTTACCTCCCGCTTCGTCGGTATGCGAGGATGCATATTCAACAAAGGCTTGTTCGGGATCTTCCATGCAATACTGAGTGTCGTGGGGTCCACTTCAGATCTCACACGAAGTAGTGATTTTGTTCACTTAAGTAGGTTATGTCGGAGCAAGATGATCTTCCATCAAGCGTTGAACTTGGTTCTCGAGCTCGATAAGGCGGCGGTCGGATGTAATCGGGACATCTTGAGGCAAAGAGATTTCCTTGACCGGCTTAGAGAAATCCTTTAGTTCGTTCAAACTTTCATTGTCATAGAGTGTAAGGTCCTCTAATAATGCCCATGATTCTATGGCGTTTCTGTCACGAAGCTTGCCACCGGCCGATTGGTCAATGGTTCATCTTGTGACAGGATTAACATGGTCATAAAAGATTTGGACTTAGAGCCATAGGTCGATGCCATGATAAGGGACTTTTTGCAGTAAGTCCTTGAAATGAGTCCATGCTTCAGATAGAGATTCTCCTTGATGTTTTTGGAACATCAGGTTATCGTTGCAAAGTTTTGCAGTCCTTCCCGGTGGAAAGAATTAAGCAAGGAAACGAGTAGTAAGATCCTCCCGCGTGGTGATAGATCCTGCTGGAAGATGTTCAAGCCAGTTTCTAGCTTGGTCGCAAAGGAAAAATTGAAATAAACACAGGCGCGTTCTTTCCCTATTTTCACCGCCAAGGTCAAGTGAGTCCACAAGTTTTAAGAAATACTTGAGGTGTTAGTTTGGATCCTCGGACCGAAGTCCGTAGAATGACCATTTGTTTTGCACCAACTAGATGGTGTCGGATCAAAGAGGTACCTCATTGTTCCCTACGAGGAGCTTAATGGTATTCTTATAGCCCTCATGGCTAGGTTTGGAGTAATCTCCAAGAGTACGGATATGATTCGCGTCTCCCATGGTGGTTGACGAGAACGGATTATGAAACAATTAACACAAAGAAAAGATAGACTACGAGAAAGCTAATATACGGAATTAAAATTCTCACTTGAAAGGATTCAAGTGAGTAGAACTAAGTTAAACTATGATCAAAACCTAACTATTCCCCATGCAGCGACGCCAAAAACTTGATGTGAGGGTTGCGAAGACTTCACAGGAAGTTTTACAATCCCCTAGGCAATGTACCTAATCGTTATAGTGTAGTATAGGCAAGACTCGGGGGTTGTTATCATTCTCTAGGGGAATAGGTTGGGAAGGCTTGATCACGGTCTAACAGAATCCTAAAGGTTGAGAGAAGATTATTTTTGTGTTTTTATATTTTAAGAAAGAAGGTAAATCTATGGTTTGAGAGGTTGGTTTGTTTAACTAATAACTAAACTAATTATAATATAATCTACCGGTGATAACTTTATGATAAGCAAATGTATTTACCTAATCATGCACTACTCCTCAAATTGCTTCTCCTAGATCTGTTGCTTTGTTACACTTGTGATGATCTATGTAAGTATTTCCTAGGTCATGAATAGATTACATGAATCCGTCGTCTATTTATTATTCTGTTAAGGCAACGTACATGTAAGGTAGTATGAAGACTATTACAAGGCCCCCAAGAGTATATTGCATGTGAAATAACTTAAGATGGATCAACCATATAATGGGTAAGGTAGTATGAAGACTGTTACCGATGGTATCCTTTCTACACTACTCGCGTTTCCCTAGACATATCAACAGCGGTACAAAAAAAAGCTGCTTTTCTAAAGCCTAATGCGTACATTCATCAACAAGAAGCAACAGCAAAAGGATCTACAACATAAGTTTCATGCAATCATAGATAAATACAAAGGAGGGTTTAGCCTCGCTTGTTATAAAGAAAGCAAAAAGATAAATTAATCAAACAACAAATAGACATATTGAATGATTAATGATAAATAACCTTATTTGATTAAAACATGGATTCAAGGTAGTACAATAGGGTTTTGAGGCACTAAAAATGACCTATAAAGCTTCTAAAATGACTATGGTTCGTCTCCCTAGGTTTATATAAAGTTATCCCAAAGTTACACCATAAAACCCTAAAAATGGATTTATATTTATAGAGATGTCAACACAACGGTGTTGCTTTGTAATCATGACGGCGTCGCCACGTAAACGATTCTAGATCCTCTTTAAGTTGGCCACGTCCTGACGCCGTCACCAAATTCCTGACGCCGTTACTATATAGATCACGACGGCGTTGCTTTATGCTTGCGATGCCGTCTCTAGCTACTGTTTGCAAAAGTCTTCAAGTGATTTGGTGTAGGTCCATAATCTTGTTTGTTTCTTCTCCAAATGAACCCAAGTCACGTGTATTTCCACCAAAAGTCATCCAAGTGCTAAAAACCTGAAAAAAAATGATTAAGCACGTAATTTAGGCATATTTGCATAACTTAGAGGGTTAAATGACTCCGAAATAGTATATAAAATGACACCTCATCAGTGTTATATGCATTATTTTATCATTTTAAAGTGTTACGCAGGTCACGTTCACTTTTGTTTGCGATTTGTACGTTTTCTGCGTACGTCGTACGGTTTTAGCATTTTTGGTCAAATAGAGACCCAGAAACCCGTAATTTTTTCGTGTAAACTCTAGTTATTGTATATCTCGGGTTTAGAAGTCAAAAATTCCGTGGTTACCCCTCCCTCCTACCCAAATCCCACGCATATATACATACACATTTAGTTAAAGATCATGGAATCTTTCCACTTTAATTTGAATTTTGGCTTCTCAAGCAAGGTGGTGACATTTTGGAAATATGCTCCCATGCATGGTACATGGAGCTTATCTTCTAGTTTAACCTTGGACCACTTCTCCACTAACTCAAAATATGAAATCTTGATTTAATTTCAAAACTAGTGATCAAGCTTGAACTCCCCTTTGGCTCTTGTGCATCCGAACCCACAACCACACACTTTTGGTGTGTGTTGGTCACCTAGACACTTGATACCAAGTCCTAAACCCTACTTTTGGTTCTATAAATACCATGTTATCTCACACTTAGGGTTTCACTTGCCTCTTTACATAAAAATTTCATTTCTTTCTCTCCTTTCTTTCCTTTTGGCCATGACAACAAACAACAACAACAAAGGTTTCATATCTTTGATTTCTAGCAAGATATAACTATTCCAAGATCATTTTCATTCATATATAAGGTGTTTCCAAGAAGGGTTTCTTTGATTTCAAGGTTTATCAAGATTTCATAAGTTAGGGTTTTGGTTTATCAAATGGGTTTTTGCAAGATTTGTTGTTGGGTTTTACGATCTAAGGTTCCTAAGCTAGATCTTGTGTTTCTTTCTTGATTCTTCACACCTTGTAAGTGTGTTGATGTTAATCTTATTTCTTTCTTTTCTTATGATCTTTGATCAAGTTTATAAATATATGTCCATGTGTTTGTGAAACTTTTATAAAAGAAAGTGAAATAAGTTTGTGAATCTTTTAAAAATGGATGTATCTTGATATAATTTTTGTTAGTTGGTAAGAGTAAGTGAGCTTGTGGGTTGCAACAAAGATGATGATGAGACTAGAATAGATTTAAGAGTGATTTTTGTTGACTAGTTTAGTAGTGAACGGGATAAGGTTAGTATAGGCACTATTGTGAAGTTTGGATGAATTTTTTAAAGCGTTTGCGAAAAATATGGTTGCTGATCTGATTTTGTTTTGAGGTTTTGGGCGACTTAAAAATATTTTCACTAATCAAGAAAGTAGATTTTGGAGAGCTTGTTTCGAAAAGATAGATTTTCATACATCGAACACTAGAAACAGATTAAAAATGGCCAAGTTATGGCAAAATGAGTTTTTGAAACACTTTTCGGAAAAACAATTATTTATGTTGCTGATTGGAAATATAAAATGGGTTTTCGGACACTTTCGAGTTGATTTGAGCTTTTAAAACATTGGCGAAATGTATATAGACACTAGTATATTAAGTGGAAACTTTAGAAACATCACAAATGTATTATCGCGATTTCTAAAACGGGAAACTTCTAAAAATAGTAACTTTTAGTATTTATTAGCAAGATGGACTTGGAAGTTTGGCATTTAGGTTTAGGTAGCGCGTTTTAGGATCATGGACTTATCAAATTTAAGGGGACGGTATTAACGTCCCGAAACATAGAACTTTCCTAAAATATAAACTTTTTGAAAATAGAAAGTTTTCGTAAAACATGGCGTAACGTAACGGTAAACCTTATACTTTTATAATGACACGTTTTTACTATATAAACTAAACGCAAACACTTGTGGATGTCTATTTCTCTTATAAGCGTCTTATCTGACGTTTCGTATTTATTTCTCATTTTTGAAGCGCATCTTTTAATTCTGTCGCGGTTAGAATCGTTCGATTTTGTTATACTCTTCGTTGATTTACTTTCTCATCATTTGCTTAAGGTGAGTTCATAGCCTCACTTTTTTAACTGATTTCACTTACGTTTCACAACTTTGGGGTGAGAACATTGTTGCTTTCAAAACTGGACACAAGAACTTTACGTGAGATTTTCCCTGTTTATGTGTTACCTAAGTTTTGCATTTAGACCACTACTATTGCCCAAATTATCATGAACCATTAATATATTGACCGATTGGCTGGTTAACTAAGCGTGGGTGTTATAAATAGATCTATGGGGACTGATTATCCCCGTCCGGGTAAGTAGCGCTTACTAGTTGCGGAGTTGCCGAACTAACGGACATATAACATGTTGGATTTCGTTTAGGTGATCTTGGTCAGATACCTATAGGGCAAGCCTTTCATACCATAATTAAATGCTCCATGCCAATTGAGCTTCGGTGTCATGAGCTTAGTGCAACGTAAATGCCTTTTTATGTGAAATTGTATCTGTTATAATTGTCACATACGTTTTGGAAATCTTGTGGTCCACCTTATTGCATTTAAACTAAACTGATGAATTCACCAACATTATGTTGACGTTTTAACAATGTTTTCAGGTGCTTAGCTTGGATGTCTTTGATTGCTATGTGGTGTCGACTTGCATTGGCCCAATTTTTCAAGAATTTATCAACTGATTAAACATCGTTGTCAATTTCTAAACTTATATTCGCTTCCGCATATTATCTTTGAACTTATGTAAAACTTTCAATATTTTTATTTAATGCAACGATGTTGGATTTCTAAAACATACCCTTAGAGGTCGTTCTTTGTACTTAGTGTGATGTATATTATGACGTCACGCCCCCAGACACGTATTCTGTTCAGGCCCCGTTTGGGGGTGTGACGACACCCATAATACAGAAACTCCAAAAAAAGATTTATTATATTAAAGTTAAGATTCTCAAGGTTTTATCTTTAGAAGAATGAGGCAATAAGCCTTATACCAATAAAGTTTTAGCATGTTACCCAGAATATCCAGTATATAACTATTATGATTATCAAGAAGCATGGTTCAAGGCCTTCTTATTAAGAAGTCATACTCATAAATGGTTTTTCTGTTTTGCGGAAGAATTTTCAAATAAGTATCCTAAATGGTTCAAAAAGTGATTCAAGTAAATGGGAAGTATTCCAGAGATATTTACCTCAAGAATTTTAGAAGGTTATAACAAATATAGATTGATGTTCGCCCAAGAAAGTGCACCTCCTTTTGAATACACTTTACATTTCATAGTTATATTCAAGATTCCATGGATTTTATCATTCACTTATAAAAAAGAAGAAGCAGAAGGAACTTCACCACCATTATTATTAAGACAGTTCAATGTTAAATGGTGGAAGCAAGTCGATGAAGGACAAGCAAATATCAAAGTCATCATAACATATTATAACAGTTTTATTAAGAAGTCTGCAAGTCCATCCACTTCAAAATCATCCACAACAGATGCAGATACTATTAAAAGAATTCGAGCATGTACATCAGAAGAAGAATTACAAAAGATTTTGAATGAAGTTAGAAGATCCCCTCCTCCTAGTGAAGATATATTCTAAGATTCACAAGATCTATATGATAATGAACTTTTAGATTTTTAAATCTTAGAATTTTATTGTTATTTTGTTAATGTAATAAAAGTGTCACAAGTCTATAGTAAAGTTGTACTACTTCTATAAAAGCAAGTTTAAATATGTAAGCAATGATGTAGGCCATTATCAAAAAGAAGGCAACATTATGAAAAGAAGACAATTGAAGACAACTCAGTATTATTGAAGACAGCTCATCCACTATAATTGAAGACAATAATTGAAGACATAACCGACAGTTGCCGGTTATAAAGAAAGGATTATCGAAGATTTTCATTATAAAAGGAAGAAGACACCCTACATCAAGCATGCTTCAATTTATGAAGAAAAAACCCTCAGTTATATATTATCAACCTCTAAATGTTCCAAATGTTTAGAATTCTAAATTTGTATATCTCCGACTCCTATAAACCAGTCAAACCCCTGTATATTTGATCATCCTTGTATAAGTTTGAACTTTATAAATCAAAGTATATTATTTTGATTTCTCTTTCTTATGATGAATTATTTATTCAAATTAATGCTTATATTTGAATTTATTTCATTTATCTTTAAATTAATCTTAACTCTTATAAAAATGATTCTATATGTTAAAACAATGTTATTATTAGAAAGGCCCTGTTACGAATTGGTATCAGCCAATTCATATATATATATATATATAAATCATATATAATAATTAGGCATAAAATATATATATATATACTATATAATAAATATAATAGATGCCATAAACAAACAAATATAATAAAACATAAATAAAATAAAAAAAACAAAAACTCTTAAATATAACTACACTTTACTTTATTAGGTAACCACAATAGAGTTTCTATAATTACACCTAAGTAAAATCAATAAAACATTTTCAAAATTACAAACAAAAATACCGCGAAAATTAATAAAACAAACAAATATATAAACATAAATTAAATAAAAAAACTCTTAAATAAACTACATTTACTTTTGTAACCACAAGAGTGTTATAAAATTACACTAAGTTAGATCATAACTTTCAAAATTACAAAAATAATACTCGCGAAAATTATTTTGACGACTAACGTATGTGTCTCCACATCGAGATATAATATCGCTTCTATATATGATCCAAAATGAATGAGTTTTCGATAAAGAAAAACCTTCCCGTAATGCAACTCTAATATAATTATTACCTTTCACGTGGGCAATCACAATGATCCCATATGAGTTTGATTGCGGTGGACTGGATCAAAGAGAAAAACTCGTAGCGCAACCTCTATTATTGGATAGATTTACAACTACTTTGTTATACGTTAAAGCAATTACCAATCTTGTGTGTGGCATTTCCATCCATTATCTAGCAAAGTCACGATACAATAGATTTGGTTATAACCTATAGTTCCAAATATACACCTGTATTGTTGTTGGCGAGACACTAACTCGTACACCAAATCTGACTGATTTATAGGCCAATGATCTTCAAAGAGACAAAGTCTGAGAGCGATGGATCTAAACCCATAATTTCTATCTGGTTTGACATCTTGTAGACTTGAGATCGAGATATACAAATGGAAAACAGTCAGAATTTGTCTATGAATTTTTTTTGTCTTACTTAGTTGGTGTACACGTAGACGTTTGGCTTACAAATGAGCTATGTCTCAGCGATTCTTCATTTAGGTCTGAGATTGAGTTATGGGCCCGACCTCTTTGAGAGTTTGAAAATGAACTATGTCTTCTAGGTTGCATATTCGGATCTATCCCAAAAGACTTCCATGAATAACTATGTCTACCAAGATCTTGACTTATTGGGTTATCGAGTCAACCTGGTAAGACCTGAATTTTATTTTCTAAAAATTCATTCCCTAAAGTTATATAGGCCCACCGCTTACTATCTTTTTACAATTACACTTTAATCATATTATATGTTGTATATTGTTATTGAAAGGTTATGACAGTATTATATTACATAGACCTGACATTATAACAAGTAATCAACGCAGTTATCTACAAATTACAAGCAATTAAAATATTTGTAAAATGAAAAAAAGATAATTTTCATCGGGCTCAATATGTGTTAAATTTAGATTAGCCCACATTATACATTATCACATTAACCATAACCCTAATATATCTTCACTTATTAACACACAGTTCCCACTTTACACATTATGACAAACACACTTCTCTCCTCACACAAAAAAACCAGGCTGTGACAAAAACCTTTTATGTTAGATCTAAAGGGTTTTAGTTCGGTTATTATGGTGAGTACTGATCTTGGTTAACAAACACACTTCACACTTTATAACAAACACACTTCACACATTATAACAAAACCAAAGAACATTTCCACACATTATAACACACACTTCTTAGCCTTATGAGTTCGGATTCGAGGATGGCTTTGGATTGTCTGGATCTAGTCGTTAATGGTCGGATCTAACCATATCTAACCATATCTAGTCATTTATGGTGGTTATGGCTTGGATATAGTCTTTTATGGTCGTTATGGTTTGGTTATTATGGTGAGTACCGATCTTGTTTTTTTTGTGTGAGAATAATTTTTGTGTGTGATGAGTTTTAGTTTCTTCGATCTGTTTATATGATTGTGTCTTGTTGTGTTTTTTATTATGGGGCTATGAATGATTTTTATGTGGATATGTGAGTGGTTACCGGTAAGTGAACATTGAATTGGTTTTTTTATTAGATCAAAAATTGTAGATGTGTCGTGATGTTGTTGTATTTGATTGTAGTGGTTATCAAAGATGTTGTTGTATTTGCTGGGACAAAAAGTTTATGTAACGTGATATAGCCATTAACGGAGCGACCCTTTTAATATTTGGATCAAGCCTTTCAATGACCATATCTAGTCGTTTAATGGTCGGATCTAACCTGTTTATCACCGAATTTAATTTTTATGATGGTGTTGGTCCGGTTATTATGGTGGTTTCGGTTTTTTGATGTTGGTTATAGTTTGTTTTTATGGTGTTTATGATCCGTTAAAGTTGGTTGTGGTTCAGATCTAGTCGTTTATGGTGGTTATGGTTTGGATCTAGTCGTTTTTATGGTTATGGTTCGGTTATTAGCTAAAGTTGTGATTGCACATTTTTAATTATCAAATGTTTGGAATCTAGTTATAAATGAAGGCGATGAAGAATTTTTTTAGTTACATAGGCTTGTTGATTGGCATGGCAAAATCGAATGATGGAAAAGCTTGAAATTTTATCTTGCTTTATGATTTTCGTAATTGCAACTATCGTAGTCTAAAAAATATAAGCTTTCACAATATTTGAAGTAAAGAAATATATTGTAGAGTAAATATATGTTACCTATTAAGTGCAAAATGAAGATGTGCTCAAGACTTTTTAGACTAAAAATATTTAGTCAAACCCGATATATCTTGCAAGTATTCCAAAACACGCCTTTTACCCGAATTTAACTCCGTAACTTCTATAAACAAATGAATTTTCTAGGTTCTACAGTGTTTATAATATGTTATTTGATTGTGATTAGTTTGAATTGTAAATTATACTGACACAAATTATTTAAAAATGGTTAGATATAAGTCAAATCAGATAGTTAATATATTTCACATGTCATATATGATATTTATTATAAAGAAAAATAAAAAATAATAATAGTACTAAAAAGTACAAATTGAAAAAGTGTACATGAGTTGACAACACTATGACAATTAGACAATGACTTAACAACATGACATAACTGCATAAAAAGTTATTGACAAGTGAATGACTTACAAGTAAATGTTGGTCAAATGGTGTGCAAACCATAACACCCAATAAAATATTAAATTGGGAGTATTTATGACTTTTTATCACTATTGATAATAAGACAAAATATCAAATCATTTGATTTTTATTATTTAAAAAGGACACGTATTTTGGGTGGAGTTACGAAGTTAAGCAATTGAGGATGACCATTTTGAGAAGAGGCTTCAAAAATAATCATGTTGAGAACCATACTCTAGATTTTATACCATTTGTATATTTTTCTCTTAAAAAAATAAGGTCCGTTTCGTCTGTAGATGAGTTTAGGATTAAGAGTTGGATTTCAATTAGGATTTAGATTAAGTTTTGGATTTAGATTTAGATTTGATGAAAGTAAATAAAGAGAGAGAAAATATATTATTAAATATTAAATAAATATTTTATAATCTTATTAAAATGAAAAATAATATTGTTATAAGAGAGAGAGATAGAGAGAGAGAGAGAGTATGAAAACCATGCCCATCGAAAATGAAAACCCACCTAGTTTATTAGGATCGCAAAAGTGTGAGACCATTCGACATGATACCAAGTTTTTAGCGAAAATTACATGAGTAGCATCGAAAATCATGAGAATATTCTTCCATACTTCACGACATATCTTTGGAAAGGTAAAAAATCCCTATGAATGACCGACGTATCCATACAAATGACAATTCGATCGAAATTTAGTACAAGGATGAGTTGGTTGTTGTTTAAGATGCATACCAAAAAAAGAGTACTCCTGTTATTTGCATAGTATATAGTCGTTTAGTGGTGGCGGTTGGTGGCGGCAGTAGTTGGCAGGTGTTGGTGTTGTTATTTTGGTGGTGAAACGTGGTGGTGGTTGGGGGCTGTTGGTGGTTAAAAGTGGGCTAAAAGTGGTGTTGGTAGAGGCATGTGTTTGTAGTGAAAGTGTCATGAAAGTGGCATACATCTAGAAGATTATGGTTTATTTCATGCAAGATCAACTTAGTTTTGTCTTATAATCACTTTTTTTCGTGTACATCTGGTCCATTATTTTTTTGTAGGGAGCAACAGAAAGCTTGCACTTGTGAAGGGTCAAAACTGTAATCTGTGGAGGTTGTGGTTTATGTGTATTAGTGACGGTTGTTGTTGACTGTGGTTATTAGTTGTTCTCGTATTTTTCATACTATGGTGGATCCGCAGGTATACTATTTATTGTGTTTAATTACTATTGTTAAGTTTATTTATATGTTTTGTAATCTATGGTTATATGTTTATGTATTTTAGGATTATGACGTGGTTCCTACCACTAGAAGTAGGATGACACTAATTCCTTATATTTGAAATTTAATTAGAGACAATGAAAGGGGCGTGATTTTTAGGAGAACATGTTTTTCTAATTGGTTAAATTTATAAGAACCTAGAGAGAATGCCATTTTAGTACATTATTTCTTATGTCACCGATTAAAGTGTAGAGATGGGGACACCCGAGTTGTTCCGCTAACATATAGGATACATGGTCTTGATCTACGTTTTGGTATAGAGGAATTCTGCTTAGTTATGAGGTTAAGGTTTGGGCCAAAATTTGATTCGTCTTTTGAACACAAAGATTTTTGGAGACGAGTATTCCCTCTAGAGACTGATGGGTGTCAAAAACTATAGGACAGTTGTATGCCAAGATTATGAGCATAGAGTTTTTATCGATGGATCACCTTTATGCCGTAAAGCTATGTTTGTTAGGCATTTTGATGTGTGTGTTTTTAGGTAGAGATTTAGCGTGTGTGGTTCTAAATTTTTCATTTAAGTTAATAGACAATTTAGAAGCGTGGAACTTGTTTCTGTGGGGTTCATTCATATAGGAGGAGGTACTATACAAATAGTTAAGGGATGCAAGGCTTAATCGTAGGAAAGCACTGTTTCTCAAAGGAAAGTCAATATCCAAAAGACTCCCCTAGTATTCATTGCAGGGCTTTGTATGGGCCTTTAAGGTATGGCATTGGTTTATTTGTTTAATTTATTTATATGTATGATTTTACCGTATTTAATTAAGTATTATTTTGTAGAGGTGGATAATGGAAACGTTTCCCATATATGCGCTTCATTTTTATTATCGTGGACAAATTTACCCTAGAGGAATTGCACAGTTTATTAAAAAACAATTCTATAGAACTGATATAAAGGAGTTTTTCGATCTCCAATTCGACGTGAGTTTTTATTTTGCACTAAAGTTATTGGTTTATATCATTATATTTTTTTTATTATGTATTTAATTTTGTATGTGTTGTTTATGTTTTTTGTAGTCGGCTGTAATACCGTGAGATACTTACACCTGATCACATCGAGGTCGGTATGCCTTGGTGGGTATACAGCAGAGCATACTTTTATGGATCAACGCCACCTGTAGTGATACCACCCTTGGTAAACCGATTTCCCCATGGTGATCGTCATAAGTACGTTTCCATTGTTGAGTTCAATAAGCACATTGCGGCCCACGAATAGGAGAATAGAAGATTACATGCTGAGTTGGAGGTCAATAGTTAATTGAATTGTTGATTATTTTTTAATGATTTGTTAATAGTGGTTATTTAATTGGTTATTGAATCTAATGCATGAACTAAAAACTAGTAAGCAACGACATCAATCAGACGAAAAAACATATGTTGGTGAACAACGCGGTTTTACTGGTTTTAGCCATTTCAAAAACACGCACGTAAATTTAATTTATTTAGTATAGTTGAATAATACATAATGTTATAAAATCATATTCAGGCCTTGAAACATATAGGGCAGTCCGGGCGAGCATTCTATACATCCCCGAGCCTGTCTTTCTTCGATAACCTAGTTACCCCAACCCCACATAGATTTAAGAATTCTTATAAGCCAACAACTAATTACGACCAGCCTAGTACATATTTTCATCATCCGCGAACTGCTCCATCACACACTCCTGATGATGGTGGTGATGATGTTACCTATATTGGTCAACAATTTACTATAGATTTCCTAACCATGTACAATGTGGACCCTAGAAAGGTAATAAAAATAATAATTTATAAAGTATTAATATCAACTTTATAATTAACAAATTTAGTTTTATATTGTAAATAATTTATTGGGTGTACATATAATACCCAAAAATTTAAAACCATAAAATAAGTATGATAGCAATATTATAAATATAAAATAATACTAATCTAATACTAATGACATCATATAACGTCACTTCTATAGCATCATTTATCCCATGTAAATAACCCATTTTTATATAATTATTACAAAGAATTGTTACTTAATCGTTTGTATTTGAGAATTGCAGTAATTATGGAGTACTTGGTGAAAGTTAACTAAAAGGCATGCATTCTAGAGCTAAACGAAGACATTCGAAAATTACTGTTCTAACAACCAATACGCTGTATCCATTAAGGAAGATACGGCGTATTTGTGACTACATTTCATCAAAGACCACGAAGAAAACAACATCCAATACGCCGTATCCAGGAATGACCAATACGCCGTATCGACCTTTTTCCAGACCTTATAAATAGAAAACTTAAAAATGAGTTTTAAGTGTGCTAAATCATATTCTCGATACCTAAACCATAAAAGTCAATTTCCAAAGGAGAAAAAGAGCAGAAGAGGTAGAGCAACGCAATTAATTCCATAGGAGACAACGTGTAATTTCTTGTACTCTTATAATCGTTTAGTTTTTGGTATCATTCGTTAACTCAGTTAGTTTACCTTGGCTAGATTATTACTTTTGTATTAATTATGACGTTTGAAGGCTAATACCTTCGGGTTTTAGCCATTATTATGAAGATCTTAATGTTTGGTTTGTTTATCTTGATTGCTTAATTTATCATTGATTTCTTGTTTATGTTTATCAATATACTTGTTTACGTGCTTTTGTATGCGACCTATCATTTAACTGGATCTAGTGATACGGACTAAGTAATCTAGATGCCGGGATAGCTCTCCATATAGTGATTTATACATCTAGACCAATAGGATCACAAATAACAACCTATCTTTGCCCTTAGATTGTGAGCTTAGTTGGACCAACAAGTGACCTTGGGATCAACGAGTACGTTCTTAATTAATTGGTAAAGACTTGGTTAGTGGACTACTAGTGTATGAATTGCCATTAAGCAGTAAGTGGGTAAAGTCTCTATGAGATAGGGTTTAACAAGATCACCATTACTTTAATCCCTAAGATAGATTATAATCAGCAAATAAGGATGCTTTATGTGGATGCGTTTAATTGTGACAGGATTCTATGTGTCTAGGTATTAGGAAGAAGTATCGCCTAAGTCTTAAGAATGATATGCCGCCTGATGACATCAAATAACGTCTATTTTATAGCATCATTTATCCTATGTTATTAACCCATTTTATATAGTTATTGCAAAGAATTGTTACTTAATCGTTTATATTTAAGAATTGCAGTTTTTATGGAGTACTTGGTGAATATTTGCAAAAGGCGCGCATTCTGGAGCTTAAATGAAGATATTTTGAAGATTACTATTCTGACAACCAATACACCATATCCATTAAGGAAGATACGGCGTATCCGTGCCTGCACTCACCAAAGACCACAAAGGAATGAAGCTCAATACGCCGTATCCAGAAGACGTCAATACGCCACATTGAAGATATAGTATGTGAATATTCTAGAAGATATCAAACGTGGTTCCTACTCTAAGAAACCCCCCAATATGCCGTATCCAATGCCTTGGATACGCCATATCAAACCGACTTCCAGACCCTATAAATACAAAACTCAAAATCGAGTTTTGAGTGAGCTAAATCATATTCTCGATACCTAAACAATAAAAGTCAATTTTCAGAGGAGAAAAAGAGCAGAAGAGGTCGAGCAACGTTATCAATTCCATAGGAGACAACGTGTAATTCCATATAATTTAGTAATCGTTCAGTTTTTGGTATTATTTGTTAACTCGGTTAGTTTACCTTGGCTAAATAATTGATTTTGTATTTATTATGATGTTTGAAGTCTAATACCTTCGGGTATTAGCCATTATTATGAAGATCTGAATGTTTGGTATTTGTTTATCTCGATTTCTTGATTTATCGTTGAATGCTTATTTATGTTTATCAATTTATACTTGTTTACGCGCTTTTGTATGCGACCTATCATTCAATTGGATCTAGTGATACGAACCAAGTAATCTAGAATCTTAGATAGCTCTCCATATAGTGATTTATACATCTAGAACCATAGGATCACAAATATTGTCCTGCTAAATCTGTGTCTAAGATACGCTTCGGGCTTACCTAGTTAATTGGATATTGCCAATGGTTTATTGATCGTGTTGACTAGAAGGTGAACCTAGATAATTCAACAATTAACGTTCTGATTCCATTGGATGGTTGAACAAGTAGACTACTAGTGTATAAATCACCATTAAGCGGTAAGTGGGTAAAGTCTCTATGAGCTAGGGTTTAACAAGATCACTATTGCTTTAATCCCTAAGATAGATTATAATAAGCAAATAAGGATACTTTATGCGGATGCTTTAATTGTGACAGAATTAATGTGTCTAGGTCTTAAGATGATGTAACGCCTAAGTCTTAAGAATGATATACCACCTCGAGAGAAGAAATCATTGCACTTAATAAACAAACCAACTTTCTAATCAGATTAATAATGGTTAATACAATTTTCTTATATTTGGCTCGACCGCTCTTTTATCTTTTGTTAATATGCTTACGTGGGTTAAAGTGCCTTGAATTGATTGTAGTCACCAACCAAACTGTGCCAGTCTCTCAGGCTAAAAACCCCCTTTTCCTGTTAGAATTAGGATTAGGACTGACATAGGTTTAAAATAGAATAGAATTAGCATAGATTAGATAACCAAGATATTAATTAAATTGATAGATTGAAGAATATTAGTAATCTCTAACAACAAGAACTAAAGAGAGAAAGTGGAAAGGAAGAAAGTATTTTAGAGAGAGAAAGACAAGAACATGAAATGCATAACTATGTGAAAATACAACCAACCAACCACCTCTCCAAGGCATGGAGAGGTGTATAAATACCCCTTTTGGCCGGCCCATGGATAGGCTTTACATGGGCTTTTCCTAACTTTGGCCCAATTAGATTAATAACATTACATTTGACTAACTACGGGCTTTGACTAACTATTATTAGATGTGACCGATACTTTTTGTGTTTCTAACAATCTCCCCTTAAGGGAGGTCACTCCAATTTACAAAGAATTAATCCCAGCATACAATGCTTTAACTTTAGTCTTGAGCTCGTAGTCTTTAACTTCAATCATTTACTTTTGAATTGATGTAGTAATTATTGACTTTTAGGCTTGAGCTAGTTCCTTTAGCTTTACTTGAAGGTGAAAATGTGATCTTGAACACCTTGAGATCATCAACCAAGCATAATCTCGTTTACGTCATCTTGTAAACTTTGCCATCTTGTGAACTTGTGACTTCTGGACCGACATGCTCAGACCTTTCTTGATTTGTTGACTCAAAAAGCTTTAATGTTGCATCTTTCTTGAAATTCTTTAACTTTAACACTTCGTCACTTCGAGATAGACATTCTGTATCAGAGTGACGAAAACTTATTTGAAATTCTTTGACTTTAATACTTCGTCACTTCAAGAAAGCCGTACGGTATCAGAGTAGCGGAAGTCTTAAAACATGTACTTGAGCTTTCATGATGTCTTTATGTTTGTCGGTCGGGTATGAGCATGTGGTTATGAATCTTGTAAGTCAGCTGGGATTAGGTACCTTCACCTCCATCTTTTAGTATTCCTGCATTAAAATAGTTAGCAATAAAGCGAGGGGACAAACATGGCTTTGTCATTCGCCCAGGTTTGGTTGGAGTAACTTTCGAATCCGTGAGGATCGACCTATGATCAGGTAGATTCAATTTAAGAAGAATCTCCTTGATAGGATTTCTAGCTGAAGTATTGAGTCTTTCCAACACATGTGTATCAGATTCATCAAACTCAGCATGTTCTCATTATCGGAACGTCTCAAAGCAGACAGCACTATAAGAGTGAACGAGCAAGTTACTATCTCATCGATTGCAATAAAAATTGATTTGAAAATCAATCGACATGTCACTTGCTAAAATGGTTTTGTGACACATCGAGAGTGTTAATCATTTCAAACTTCATCATTAATCATCAATTCATAACCTAGAACAAGTTTAATTCTTATAGAATCGCACCATCGTTTATTTCCAGTTGTCACAAGTTTGATTCATATAGAATCACACAAGTCACCTACCATAAGCTTGTTTCATGTTGGCTCAAGCAAGATTTCCATCTTCATTGTGAATTATATCCCTTGGATGTTCTTGCAAAATCACAAAGATAATGCGTAGGACTCTTAATATATATCTTGTTATTCACATTGTGTGACTTAGCAAGCATAATTTTGACAAGTGTCCTAATGAGATTTATGGATGATCTCTTTTGGCTCTAGACTCAAAAGTGCACTTTGCTTTTAGTGATCGGAGGCTGGAGCAGACTGCCACCTTTTCAATATCAACTAACTCGGAGTGAGAAAGTTGATAGAAATGCGTGTAATCTCCGTGAGAAATGAAACAAGAGTCTGTTGAGAGACCTTGAGTGGCTAGGGAGGGTTGTGCATAGCGTCACTGGGTCCATGACAGTCTTCAATGCCAGACAACACCTTAGTGTTTCTGACAGTTTATGTATTGACCCGGTTTCTGCCTAAGTGTATGGAGGGCTTCTTTCTTTTCACCCTTTATCCTTACAATTCTTTTTAATTCTTCAACCCCTTCAGCGCTTACCGAGACTTCATAACTAACACCTTGTTGGGTTTATTCCAGTGCTAGCTCCATCTCAGTCGGCACTTTTCCCGATTCTCACTTTTACTCCTTTTGTATCATACCTAAGGACTTCTACACTAACTAGTGGATATCCCTGGGTAGATCCCTTCGGTTCTGGTTGGATCATGGAATTTGAATACCTATGCCTAACCACCTTATAACTCCATAAATTTAAGTACATGGTCGGTCTTTTGGGTATTCCATCACAATCAAAACCAAAATCATTGAAAAAGATTCAATCAAAGTGTTTGATATAAATATCAAAAGATTTACACTTTGAGAGTTTTTCATCATTACTAAAAGCTCCCCCTTAACATGTGCATCATAATCATAGTACATGCTAAATTTGGAGTGCATTGAGTCCATTTTAAACAATCACATTTCAATATAAATTAGATGCAGTTTAATCACATTTTCTCCCCTTATCCAAAATGTTAATCCCTTGATATTTTAGATATCAATTGATTAAACGTTCGAGGATAAAATGTTACACAATATCTAATAGGAACATTATAATGCTCCCCCTCAATATTTGAGAGTATTTAAGATAGTGCTGAGTATAATAATTTGAAGAAAAAATTTGAATTTACTAAGAAATTCTTGAAATTTTTGTACTCGAGCACTCCTTATTATCACCATAAGTCTACACTACATATATACAAATTCACAAGATTAATATGTATGAGGTTTGACCTGAATGATAAGAATATCATATGATAGAATAATATGGTTCTTCGTAGCAGCCGAAGGTCTCCTCCGTAAGGTCTTCCACCAACAAACTTTTCCAGACTACACATCAATCTTCTATCTCTGAGTTTCTTATCAATGGCATTTATCATCACCCGAGCTCTCTGCTTGTCTTTTTTGCTCCATTTTCTCTTTGGCAAGTACTCCATCTGAATCCCAATAGCAATATCATTGAGAGCAGTGCGAACATGGTTTAGTGTGCCGTCACTAAACTTGTGAAGTTTATTAGTGCGCATCAAATAATTTATGTCCATGTCATCTTGATAAATAATGCCTTGGATATCATGGTAAGCAGTGTAGGGAGTTATTTTTCTGAGATCTGAACGGTATGAGTCTGGTCTTGAGAGATTTTTCTTCTTCTGGTAGCTTTCAACTGCAATTGTAAATCCTCCACACGTTCTTGAATGACAATGCATCTCGTGTACATTCTCAAAGCCACATTTAGTGCAAATCGTTCATCCAAATTGAGGTTGGTCAGCTTACCTTAAACAAGAAGAAGTAACATATCTTCAATGTCTTGGCGATGAAGTCTTTTGAAGTCGCCTTCTCGAAACATGTACAGCTGATCGTCCTGCCTTCGAACAGTAATCTCTTCCAAATGTTTGTAACCAAAGAACTCCATGATCTTGAGACTGGTAACAGCAATGATCCTGTGTCTTGAGTAGACATCTTTTTAAGTTTCTATGTTGGTAGTATATCCATAGAATCTCTGACGTTTTGGTCCCCAGTGATATGTTCCCCAGTAGGCATGCTTGTCGTAGACAACTTGTGCTCGACTCCATATAGTTCTAGGAACTTTGTCTTCAATCCACTTAACATGACCGTAATCAGCAGCCTTCGTCTTAGTAATTAAGGTTGTATATTTTTGACTTAAGCTCCCTCCTTTCAGATATTCAAGATCATTATTGATGAAGTGATCAAAAGGGATAACTTGACGACCTCGTGCATTCTGAATTAAAGGAAGGGGCTTGCTGAGATCATGGGGATACGGTCTTCTTTTAGGATTATGCCAATCTAACAGATCATTGGTAGCTTTGAATAATTCTTCCAAGTGGTATTCTAATTCTACTACACTCTTGCACCTGCCTTTCATGAGATCATATGTTGGACCGCTCAACACATCTTGAGTCAGATTGTTTAATTTGAGCCAATTCATGATAAAGACAGAGAAATCGATGGGAGTAGCCAGAAACTCATTAAATGATGATTGTGTGCCTGAAGCTTGAGCCAACTGAGTCATCCATGATTGAGGAGGTCGGTCGTCAACAGTCTTTATTTTGTTCCATTCACAATCAGGAGTTTGAGAGCCTGATGGATTACACAGTCATTCATCAACAGCTATTATCTCTCTTATAGGCAATATATCATCATTTCCTGTGTTGAACTCTTGATGCAATGGTTCTTCTAAATCATCAACCCTTGGACCATGCTCCTTTCCTTCAGTAGACTTACCTAATGATTTTGGTTGAGATTTGGATGTACCTTTTGAAGAAATTGTAGACATGGGCTCCTTTTGAGTTGCTTCTTTTGATGACTCTTCCTTGCCTGATCTCCTTCGCTTCGTCCCTTGGTTTGATCCAGCGGAGGGTTCTTCATCTTTGTCTTGACCATCACGTCCTCTCTTTAGGGTCACCTATAACAACCCAGAATTTTCATCAAATGCAAAATCAACCTATTTTACTATGATCACAATTGTACAGGGAAATTTTTCACTTTCTTACATTACTTGCATTACCAATATCTCAATATGCAATGTAACTTGCATAACTAAAGTAGACGAGCTCACACAACCTACCTATGCCATCTATATCTATTTATATGTCAAGCAAACATCATAACATATCAAGTCAATATCTTAATATCATTATTACAAAGTACATTACTCATATAATGTACCATTTGCAACGCTATATCAAAACAGGCTTTAAACCATTATCGTATACCTCTAAACCCTAATTCCATGAAAGGTTAATATCTAAAGTGAATGCACAAGCTACTAAAGCTCATGTACAAGTAATATAACATCTCATTTGAATACATCTTCCCTCCAAAATAATGTACAAGTCCTTTAAAGCATAATGTACAAGTCATTAATGCACGACATCCAAAATAGCCGTTTCACCTCCATTTTCCTAAACAATCTTGTACAATCTATCAAGTACAAGTTTCAAGCAACTCATATACTTCATTTACATTCCATAATCATCCTCATTTCATAAGATTTCATGAAATGAAACCTAGAAACCCTAACCCGATCAAAATACTAAACCGTGACCCGTTTCTTGATATTTATCCATCATAAACATAAACCAACACTCAAATAGGTTGTAATAACTTAATTTACAACATTATCAATCATATTCTATCATCATTTCATCTCAATTATACATGAAATAAATCCAAGAAACCCTAAACGTGCCCTAATATGAACATTCGACCCGTTTACTCATTTTCACCCATTTTAAACCCGAACCACCTATCAATTCTTGTTATTAATCCTTAATACAAGTCTTGTGAACATATATCTATCATTATATCACAAATGTATTCGAATTATAAGCAAGAAAACTCAATTCAAGCCCTAATGGGACCCGCGACCTCTTTTCTTGCAATTTGACCCATTTTGAAAGTTTTCTTTGCAACCAAGCACCTTATGACTAAGCAACTAGCTCCCTTAAGCAGCTTACAGTGCTACTTCCATCATATCTTAGCTCTAAATGAAGCCACATCTCTCCTTTGGAGCCTAAGTGTTGCCACAGCTAAGTCACCACCACAAACACCTCCACAAACATCCACCTTGCACCATAGCCTCTCCAACTCAGTCCCTAGCCTCACCACATCACCCCCACCTGTCTTAACCTTAATCACTAAGATCCCTTGGCCTCTAAGGGTCAAACTAGTATAAATAGTGGTGTCATGCCCTCATTTCTACTCATCCCCCACTTCCTCTTCTATAACCCTTAATAGCAGCAATCCTTTGCTCAAAGAAGATCCTAAGAGGTCCTAAGAAGTCTCAAGAACAGAAGTGAAGCAAAATAAATTAAGAAAAGAAGCCCGGGAGTCGTTATTCTAGGCGTACGAAGCTAAAAGTCCTGATTTCAACCCGTTTCCAAGCTATAAGCTCAAACCCAGGTTCTATGATCTTCATACCTACTCCTACACTCTTATAATGTTCATATGATCCTAAATAAACTCTTTTTAAAGTTTTATAACTTAATTCATGCTCATTTTCCATTTTGATCCAAAACCGTATACTTGAAACCCTAATTTCATGTTTTTCTTGAATCTATGAGCTAATATGATAAAATGTTGTTATAATCTATCCTAACATACTTAACTAATGTTATTATAAGCATTTATCAAGTCTTGATGGAATTTTAAATAAAAACCTACGCATTTTCGTTATAAAACCCTAAAACGACCCGTTTTGAATTCTAGCTTAATGAATCATTATTTTAAACTTTCGTTACGTTAAACCTTTTAGCTTATATTAATAAGCTATAACCTGCAAATGTCTTTTGGAATGTTAAAATAAGCTTGCATGTCAATTCGGACTTGTTTTGTAAATATTATCCATGCAAGGGGTATATATCGTAACTTTCTGAAACTTATAACTAAAAGGACTGAAAATGTCATTTTATCAAAGTTATAACTATAAGGGTCTATTATTTCACTTTCCAAAGTACAAGGTTTACTTTGTACATCTTTTAAACTAGAAGGACCAAACTTGTAAAAGTGCAAACTCCAGGAGTTATATTTATTCCATATTATCAATTCTTAGGGTTACAAATGTAACATTTCGTTACGTTAAACCTTCATATTTTAGCTTATATTAATAAGCTATAAACACGTTCTGACAGAGTTGTTGGGTTTACGATTTAAAGTGCCCTAGCTCCTCAAACGTTTACTGAAAGACACTGACTTATGATGTCCCAACGTTGATACAATAATTCTAAAAAGTATAAAAATGTATTCAAAACATTACAAGACATAACTTTAATTAACGCTTCTCGTGCTTATCATTTCCAGATATTGATCAAAACGCTTAAAACCGATTATATCGTATCACAATACTAGGGAGCTTCATATTAAGGGGTTTCATCTTGGTATTACGTTCTGACTGAGTTGTTGGGTTTATGATTTAAAGTGCCCTAGCTCCTCAAACGTTTACTGAATGACTTCTAAACGATGATGGCCCGAACGGTGATACAATAATTCCAAACTTTCTAATCAAACTCATAACAATATTAGACTCTCTGAACCAAAGTTCTAGAGTACAATCTACCTAAGACTTGACATATTTACTCAGGTTGCGTGACGTGGCTGTTTACTATCATTTTGCTATATCAACCTTCCCCGTTAAGATTGTGATAAAGTCGTCAGCTTTCATTTTGGAATATTTATTACAACTACATATTCAGGTGAGTTCATAGCCTCGCTTTTCAATCTCTTTAATGTTTTATAAACCCGCGAGGGGGATACATGCTTGTTTACAAACTCTTTTACATACTCGTTTATCTTATGACAATGTGATTACTTTTCAAAGACTTAGTGAGTTCATAGCTTCGCATTTCAATATTTCAATCTTTTTATAAACCCGCGAGGGGGATACATGCTATAAACCATGAATGCAATTATTTCTGTATGCTATTCCGATTTATTATTGCCTAAGTAACTATTTTGCCTTTAAGTCCCTAATATCATGAACCGTTAATTACTCTACGGAGTAAGCGCGAATGTTGTGAATAGATCTATTTGGGCTGGACTCCCCGTTGGTGTACCCAGTGATATCGGTAACCAATTGCACATCATTAGAATATAACTGCGGGTGTTTTGGCAAAGGCACCCGTTGGGGCTATAACGTATCAAAAATATCCCAAGGCTTCGGATTCATGAGCTAATGGCAATAATAATGTTACCATTTTCCATGATAATTGTATTCGTTACAATTATTACAAATAACGGGTGTATAACAACGTAACCCAATACCACACTATAATGCATTACTATGACACTGCTTTTATAACAATTACTTATGATGACTTGTATTCAACTATTACATTTCAAACCTATGAATTTCACTCAACCATTGTGTTGACTTTTTAGCATGTTTATCTCAGGTAATTGAGCAACTTATGGCATGGAGTTGCATGGACTTGAAGATGACTAAAACTTGTTATCATTCACATTGTATGTAACTAGATTTTGGGACCTGCCTTTGTAAAACTCTGATTTTAAATGAATGATAACGTATCTTTTGAACAACGTCTCTTTTGAGTCATTTTCTATGATTATGATTGTTGTATCCATGAAGTAATACCCCAGATTAGCTTCCGCTGCTATATGTAAAAATGGGGGTGTTACAGATTGGTATCAGCGCCATGGTTATAGAGAACAAGGTCAAAACCTTAACTATAACCACATTTCTTTTTCTAGCCATCAAAGTCCTCCGTGCCACTACATTCCGGATCAGTATGTAAAGATACATAACTATTATACTATATTATACCATAAATAACTTATGTTATTTACAACTGGGTTGTTAACAGAAGATATTGAGGATGCTTTTTCCTCTATGAATATTCTTAACTATACTTCGGTCTCACCGGATTATTTCCCAGCTTTAGCAGGAAGCAGTTCTTTTAACTCTTCAGAAAACCCTAAAGAAAATATGATCCCACCAGTATTTTTATCTTTCTACAATAATCCTTGTTTAAAGGACGTACAAGCATTTTATGCTAAGGAATTACCTATTTCACCACCAGATCTTATTACTTTACCAGCTATTTTGACTCCATCTCTAGTATTACCACCATCACTACTATTTGATCCTCAATATTTCTTTGTTCCTGAAAAATTATTACCACCTAAGAAGCGAATTCGTTCCCCATCTTCTTCGTCAACTATGTTATCTAATTCATCTCGGAATCAAACTCGTAATTTGGTATCACCATCTTCCTCAGTTTATACTCCTACCCCACCTCAGATATTTGAAATAGGAAAATGTTCAATTAAGATGTATCTGAAACATCATGAGGGACAAATCAGCCAACACAAGCATCCCTCGTCCCCTCGGCTGTTTGGCAAGCCTACCAAATCGCACCCTAAATTAGGTCAAATTATAACCGATAAAACCATAGCACACCCTTCGGGGTGATTAGTTCCGAAAACCAAACACACCCTTCGGTGGTTGTTTTTTTACACGAACCAAACGACACCCCCTTCTGTCCCAACAGCCAACCCATCAAATTTCCCCCCGCTGTCCGACCCCACGAACCAACGAACCCTTGTCGGTTGGGACTCAAACCCGACGCACCCTTGTGGTGGGTGGGACTGCCACCCAAACGAACCCTCGTCCAAGGGTTACCCAAGCCAACGCCGCCCCCCTGCTGCCATATAACAAAACGCACCCTTTTGTGGTGTTAAACCCCAAATCGAACGCACCCTTAGTAGTGGTTGTACACAACCAAACGCACCCTCAAGTGCCTAAGCAGAAAAAAACCAACGCACCATTTTATGCATATTCGGGAAAACCACCGCTCCCTTTTTGATGGTTGTGACAACGATGGCTGTGTGGTGGTGAAGGGGTGGGCGGCGCGTGAGAAGAGTGAGTTGGGTGGATCGATAGATCGGTAAATAAGGAGTCTGTTATGGTGTTAGCCGGAAAACGGGGCGGCGCGTTGTGGGTGGGTGGCCGGCGGTGGGGGATGGTGGCCGGCGGTGGGGAGGGAGAGAGAGGAAGAAGATGATGTTGTGTGTGTATTTTTATATATGAAAATGATAAAATGAGAAATTTAATATAAAAATTTATATTTATATTAAAACTTTATAATAAATGTGACAAGTATTAGAAGTTGAGGGTAAAAAGTGTAACTTTTTCATATACTTTTTGATAAAAGCGGTTCGGGACTCATTGAGCGGACTTTTAAACGGATGGATTCAAAATCTCGAACTTGACGCCATTGTTTTCCAAATCATTTTTCTGATAAAAAATGAGTATTCGCTTGATAATATTTCATAAATATTTTATAACATTTAATAAAATATCTGTTATTCATTTTGCGAACCGGTTTTGCCTCGTCCGAAATAGAATGGATTTAAGCTCGAGCATTTGCGTTATCACAACGCTTTTCATTAAAATGATGAATAATTTATTTAATATTTTTATTAAATAATTACTGATAATTAAAAACAAATTTAATTGTTTTTGTGTGTCCGCGTTGTATATTGTTCGAAAAATGTTTGCGGTGTTGTTTTAGCCCTTTTCGGCTCGTTTCCAGGTCTCGGGCAAAACTAAAAAGTTGTCAGGAATGTCATTTCACATCGAATTGCTTTTGAGTCCGAGTCGTGAAAACGTGATTTAGATGATCGTTCTTATAAGTCAAGCGAGATCCTAAAAGTCAAAGATTGAAATCGTCATTCAAAATTTCAAAAATTCTCGGATGTTACAGTACCTACCCCTTAAAGAAATCTCGTCCCGAGATTAAATCTGTGTTATCCGCTTAGTGTGACTAGGAACAAGACTTAAGATTTACTAAGCCATTTGAACATGACGCTGATAACTTTATTCAGCAATATATAATGTTTCGACATTTCTTAATATCCATAAATTTCGGCTAGGTTGACCAGGATATCCAATCCATTAGAATATGTATCTTAGAGAAACATCATTACCAGGTTTATTGTTGGTATAAGTGCTTTATGAAGCAAACCTCTTAATAGAGAACACATCAAAGGAGAAAGTGTAGTCGCGTGGTTATGTCTATATAAAGTCATAAATGTCTTAAGGCAGAGTCTCGTTTCTGCTATCTGTTAATGTGCGATGATTATTAAATTACTTGGCAGTACTAAATAGTTTCATGACTTAATTGGTGTTCTATTGGTTGCAATGAAACTATTTAACTGAATGCTATATCGACATATGCTTATCTTGTTTCGAGGTAGGTTTATCACTAGTGATAAAGTTTGGTACAATCTGGGACCACTCCTGAAAAACCAAGAAACATCAACATAACGGACGATATATTACAATCTGTGAATGGGATGCAGAGAATGCGGGACATTTCTGAAACAATATCCCTATAATAAAGTTTAACAATTGGGGTGGAGTGCGTAAAGAGTTATGCGATAGACGGGGATTATGGTACTCAGTCGTTAGTTTTGAGATGGAATTACACTCCATTCACTCAAGTATGTCAACAAGTCTGTTAGTTCCACGGACTGTTTTCAATCGCAAGGATTGACAAGCGCAAAGTAATAACTTAAGATGTGATTAAGGTAGTTCCAAGTGAGGGTCCATAAGTTCTGACTGTGGTAGTTCGACACGATTGTGTCTCTAGACCTTTTTAACGGATTTGATGATCATAGATTTCAGGTTTCATACTCGTGTCATATCGGTTCCATTTAAGCCCACACATTTATAATTTCTTATTTACATAAAGAAGGTCCAAATTTATGTAAGTAAGAAATGTAAACTTATGGTTCGGTGATTTATAATTTATTTATTTAACTGAAGAGGCGTCCCAATCCTTTCAAATAAATAAATTATAAATCATCCTACTTAATAATTCCCGGTGCACTACGCGTACTCTCATAACCTTCAAGGTGGTGACATGACGGATGCATGTGTTCTATGAGTATGGGGGACGATGTGATTTAAAAAAAACTCGTCTTTGAAAGCTGGGGAGTAAAAACTTTTTTGGGCCAAGGGGGCCGAAGATCAACATAGGTTCAAGATAATTAATGAGTACGCGGTTAGAGTAAAAACAAGGTAAAAGTCTCTATGAACGAGGTCAACCTGCGATTAACCCTATCAATCCTCCTATTACAAGTCCCGCCTATTCAAGACTTGTAATCATTTAGGATTCATACTAATCCCATGTAACTGAATTATAAACGGACTCGCGGTTTACGTTGTCTATAAAGTTATGAAGAGAAAAAAATATCCTTAGAGACCATTGTTTAACTTACAATGTCTGGACCGAAATGTAGACACATTGTGCATACTCACCATGTGCTGACGCGTAGAATGAGACCATTGTGACAACCACAATGTCTTAAAAAAAATTCTGATATTTATATATTAACTCTTATATAATATGCTGTACGGATTATAGCGAAGGGAAATGCAAGCATATGTATATTTATATATTGTAGGTCACGTAAGCTTCAATGCAGCACGTAATGTAAGCTACATAAGCAAGTAGCGTGTATGCACTTTGAAAAATGTTTTGATGTGAAGCAGTGTTAGTGGAAAACGGTTATAGTCTAGGGTAAAATATGCAACCTAGTTCTCTATAACCAGTGCTCTGATACCAATCTGTAACACCCCCAAAAATCATACAACGCAGCGGAATACCACATGGGGTGCTACTTCATAATACACAGCAATAGATACAAGAGAACGACCTCTAGGTGTCGTTTGAAAAATAACATTGTTGATTTAATCAAAATCTGAATTTAATATAACATTTGTCCCATAATTGCATCACCATGAAAAACTTGAATGTAAAGACTCCAATGCACATCAAATAATCCAAGCATCTAATTCACCTGAGAAAAACATGCTTAAAAGTATCAACATTAAAGTTGGTGAGTTCATAGATTAGTTTAAATAATGAATGTAAGTTTCAACAAATATATTGTATCCATGTGTCATCACCAGTACCATGTAAAATGTTGATAAATATGCACGACACTTTTTATGTCACCAAAAGTACCTTATTATCCAAAGATTTTTATAAAGCATGCATGAGTTAATTTAATGACACAAAACGGTTCCAATGTATGTATTTGTCGGGGGGCCCTATAGTCCCAACGTAATCCGACATGTTATAACGTTCGTTCCAGTGATAGCTAGTCACTCGAACGGGGGTTGTCAATCCCGAATAGATCTATTTTAATCATCACGTGGTCTCACGCTATAATGTCTCGTTACCGGCGATAGCATAATCACCGAAACTAGGGATCCAAACCCGAATGATCTATTTCATAACATTCGCGCTCACCCTCCAAGTGATTTACAGTTCATGACGCTGTGACGTAGACTTGTATGTACCCAATTCGGGCAGTGATTTAAAATATGTACTCCCGTTACCGGTGTCCCCTCCAAGAACACCCGGGCAGTAATTTTGTTGTTATCAGTTCAATCAGCCTAAGCTAATCCGTAATCATTTCAAATGTAAAGTATGCATTTGTGACCAAAATTGAAGTCAAATAATGTATCCCATAGCGAGCTATGCCATAAGTATGAAAACCCAATTTGTAATCCAGCTCGTAAATGCATTTGCAAAACAAGGATGTTCTCACACACATATATTGTAAAATGAGTAAAAACATGTAGAGCTATAACTCACAAAATCCCTTAAACAATCACATTGTATATGAATAACGAGTAGTATAAGAATTTGTAGACAAGCATGTATCCCCCTCGCGGGTTATAAAACATTCAAAGATTAAAAAGCGAGGCTATGAACTCACCTTGATCAAAGACCACGATCAAATAGTCCAAATAAACAAACCGAATCTGCTACGATCTCGGCCACGAACCCTATAATTATGTCGTTCGATTATAATACACGTATTAAATATGTCACGATGCGTAACACGTTACACGAATCATACATTTTTTTATATGTATAAATACTATACATGTGATGAGAAATCACTTGCGCGTCTTTAAACCTTAACCCTTAGTATATTTTATGTATATATACTATTTTCCGTCCAATATAACTTATCTCTAATATTTAAAGAAAGTTACTATTTTTAGACCTTCCGTTTTTAGAACCAAACAATGATCTTAAAACTATTAATTAAAATAATATATTAACCGACCTTTAGTTTTGACCCGCTATATCTTAACTTTAAAGCAGACAATCCTCGCGGCAAAGTAAAATGTCATTATGAACAACTTTCGTGTTTCGCCGGAAGGCTGAAACGGACTCGAAAGTGATCAAATCATTTAATTAATAAATCTGTCATTTTTAATATTTATTAAAAATAACCTATTTTTCTACTAAAGTGTATATTCCGATTTCGATCCAGTTTCTTCGTTATTGAGAGTTAGAAGTCCCGTTTTATATCAAAATGTCCGTAAAAATATATTTTGTTATATTTTGTAAACTAAAGTCCACTTTTCAAAGTCTTGAACCCCGAATCCTACGTTCTATTTTCTGCTCTTAATTACTCGTTATAAAACGCGCCAAAGTCGTTTTTAGTTCAACTCTCGTCTATAATACATCTAATATCGCTTATAGCTTTACATCAATCTCGTTTTAATATTAATATCATATTTTAACTAGACCGCGGAAGTTTCTGATATTTTCCATCACATATTATTCGTTAATCAATTAAATGAAACAATTTATATATTTTTGTATTAACCAAAATCACTTCTATTTCGGTGTCACGCAATTCAAACGTCACCCTCTCGGCTGTTTTACCACCAAACCAAACACCTTCGGTGCGAAACCCTTAGCTAACGCACTTTATTTGTTTTATAACCAAATGACACACCCTTTTTTGGTTACAAAAACAAACGCATCTTATGCTATACCCGGCTGTCCCGAGCCTAACCCGAACACCCCGGCTGTTTCGACAGCCAACACAAGCATCCCTCGTCCCCTCGGCTGTTTGGCAGCCTACCAAACGCACCCTAAATAGGTCATTAAACCTAAAACCAAGCACACCCTTCGGGTGATTATTACCGAAACCAAACACACCCTTCGGTGTTGTTTTATACGGGAAACCAAACGAACACCCCCGGCTGTCCCAACAGCCACCCCAACAAATTTCCCCCCGGCTGTCCCGACCCCACGAACCAACGAACCCTTGTCGGCTTGAGACTCAACCCGACGCACCCTTGTGGTGGGTTGACTGCCACCCAAACGCAACCCTCGTCAAGGGTTAACCCAAGCCAAACGCAGCCCCCCCTGCTGCCATAAAACAAAACGCACCCTTTTGAGGTGTTAAACCCCAAATCGAACGCACCCTTAGTGGTGGTTGTACACAACCAAACGCACCCTCGAGGTGCTAAGCAGAAACCACACACACCCTTTTATGCATATGCGAAACCCACCGCACCCTCTTGATGGTTGTGACAGCGATGGTGTGTGGTGGTGAAGGGGTGGGCGGCGCGTGGAGGAGAGTGAGTTGATGGATCGGATAGATCGGTAAATAAGGAGTCTTTTTGGTGTTAGCCAGAAAAGCCCGCCGGAAAACTTTTCCGGCGGCGGCGCGGTGGTGGCCGGCGGTGGGGGATGGTGGCCGGCGGTGGGGAGGGAGAGAGAGGAAGAAGATGATGTTGTGTGTGTATTTTTATATATGAAAATGATAAAATGAGAAATTTAATATAAAAATTTATATTTATATTAAAACTTTATAATAAATGTGACAAGTATTAGAAGTTGAGGGTAAAATTGTGTAACTTTTTCATATACTTTTTGATAAAAGCGGTTCGGGACTCATTTGAGCGACTTAACGGATGATTTAAATCTCGAAACTTGCGCAATTGTTTTCCAAATCATTTTTCTGATAAAAATGAGTATTCGCTTGATAATATTTCATAAATATTTTATAACATTTAATAAAATATCTATTATTCATTTTGCGAACCGGTGTTTGCCTCGTCCGAAATAGAATGGATTTAAGCTCGAGCATTTGCGTTATCACAACGCTTTTCATTAAAATGATGAATAATTTATTTAATATTTTTATTAAATAAATACTGATAATTAAAAACAAATTTAATTATTTTTGTGTGTCCGTTGTATAATTGTTCGAAAAAGTTTGCTGTGTTGTTTAGGCCCTGTTTCGGCTCGTTTTCAGTTCTCGGGTAAACTAAAAAGTTGTCAGGAAATTGTTGTTTCACATCGAATTGGCTTTTGAGTTCCGAGTCCGTGATGATGGGAACGGTCCCATGAAGTTTATGCCTCAAACGTCAAAGATTTCACAAACTTGGATGGAATTTTGAGGTGTCTCATCCCTTTGTGAAAATTTTCCTTGTCATTGGCACGAGTCGCAATTTTTAACCAACTCGTGTGCATCTTTGTAAATTATAGGCTAAAAGAATCCAGCATCAAAGACCTTTTTGGCGGTGAGATTTGCACCGTGATGTCCCCCGGTGGGTCCATTATGGCAAGCTAAAAGTATGTCGAGAGCTTCTTTGTCGTGCACACACCGCCGGATCACTTGATCCGCACAGATTTTAAACAAGAAGGGGTCATCCCAGAAATAGTGTTTGACATCTTTGAAAAACTTGTTTTTCTGTTGGGATGACATTCCCTTGACAACGAAGTTCCCCGCATGGTAGTTTGCGAAGTCTGCAAACCATGAGGTACTATCAGCACGAAGAGCAACCGATCCAAGAGTTTCGAGAGGGAATGTTTCAGTGATTTCCTTGTTCTCGAGTTTATCTTGATAAGGGTTCTCAAGTCTGGAAATACGATCGGCAGCCAGATTTTCTGCTCCTTTTTTGTCTCGTATGATAACATCAAATTCTTGGAGCAAAAGGATCCCCGGCAACGGCGCCAAAAATTGATTAAGAATTTTTTTAATTGTTCTTTTTAAACTATATATATATAATATAATAAATAACAAAATATATATATAATCTAAAAAAAACAAAAAAAAACAACAATCAATGAAGCCAGGAGCAGTATAAACTATTCCCGGGTCGTTAATTCCCCAACGAGGCTGTTCTGGAAGATCGGTACAGTCGAAGATTTGAGTTTGAAGGAAGGAATTGATTTGAGAAGGTGGAAAAGTCAAATTAAACAATAACAAATAAAAACGTTTAAGAAAATCCTAAAAATTACGAATTTAAGCTGAAAAACGGGAGCACGAATCCCGAACAAAGGGGGAAAAACCTAAAATCTTTAAAAATAACCCTACGAAGAAATTTTCACTTCTAAACTACTCTACGGGACAAATAACGAAGAATGAAAAAGACTAGACCGAAAACGGAGTTCGTTTGACCCAAAAACGAGTCAACACAAAAACAACCCGGACCGTTCTTAAAAAGTACAAGTTGTCAAAAATGACCCTACGAAAATTTTATATTGTTTCTTACAAAAACTAGATGATAAAAGAAAATTTTCTAAAAAAGCAAAATATTTTTTTGATAATTTTTGTATTTTTTATGAATTAAATAAACTTTTAACTAAATTAAATTATAAAAAATATTAAACGATTACGAAAAATTCTGAAAAATTTACGAAAAATACTAGACCTTATAACAGTCCTACGAAAAATAAGAAACTAAAATAAGCTGAAGAAATAAGCCCGAAATTAAGCTTATTCAGCTTATAAGCCTTTAGGCTCAAAACTCACATAAATACCAAGCCCCTTGAGTCTATAACGAAAAAGACCCAAGGGCGCAGTGGTAGAGTGTGTGTGTAAAAGGGGATGTATCGCTTGGTCCCGGGTTCGAGTCTTGCTCACCCGGGCCAAGTGTCTTCCCTTTTTTTTTTCGAAAACTCAAAGAAGCAAAGTTGTTAAGCTCGTGGGGCTTAACAACTTTGTCTTCTACAACTTTTGCTGAAAAGCAATAAATAAGCTTAAAAATAAGCTTAAAGTTGGCTGTTTAGCTTAAATGGCTTAGAAGCAAAAAAAAGGCTAAGTCTTTTTAGACTTAGGGTCGAAATAAGCTAGAACTTGGGCTGAAATAAGCAAAAGGGATCTAAACTAACTTAAATAAGCAAAAAACTAAAAGGCTTCAACCTAATAAGCTGGAAAAAGCTTATGTAGACAGAAACTTAATAAAACTTAAAGGGCTAAAAAGAAGACTAAGGGTGGCATTCAAATAAGCTAGCAAAAGGGAAATTAGCAAACAAAACTATCAACTAACTTAAATAAGCTACTAGGACACAAGTGAGCTTATGAAATAAGCTCAATAAGCCAGAAGAGAAAAATAAGCAATCCTACACCTAGGGCATTCACAAACAGTCAAAAGCCAAGTTTGGGTATTAAAAAATAGCCATAATAAGATCCTTAGGTTGAAACTTAAGGGGCTATACAGTGCTTGAATGCTCTTGAAATAAGACAATAACTTGGGCTTAAATGCTTCTTAATGGCTGAGGAAAAATAAGCCTTAAGTCTCCCCTTTGCACCAGGGGAGCTTTAAGGCAAATCTCATGGGACTTATTTGACAACTTTTTTTTATGCTCGTTAATTAGCTATAACTCACAAATAAGCTAAAACAGATTGAGTGTTCTAGCTAAACAGCTTGTGCACCAATTTTGAGCTTTTAAAAATCAATTTTACTTGCTTATTTTTGATAGTGAAAAAGGTGTTTGGGGTTTGTTAAAACTGTGACACAAAGAGATTTGGGTGGTTTTGACTTACTAAGTCAGAAGTCCCAAGGTGTTTGCAGCCCTTTTTTTACACCACAAAACAAACCTTTTTGACACTTTAACTCACACTCACAAGTGCTTATTCAAATAAGCACTTGTGGTATTCTTTAAAAATCACAGTTTAACAAAATGGTTTATAAAAACTTAAAAAAACAATTTCAAAACTTAAAAACTTTCAACAACTGTTAAATGAGCTTAAGAACTTAGACTGCTAACTAGATGACCCAAAACCCATGCCAAGACCCATTTGACCCGTTTTAAGTGTTATCCCAAACACCCCTTTACCAATTCTATCCCAACTAAAATGAGCTCAAAAACTGTTTTAAAAACTAAACAAGCTAAAACTTTTTATCTACTCACACTAATTTTCACCTAAGTAAGCCATTTGAACAATTAAATCTATAGCTTATTAAGAAAAATAAGCTAGTTCCTCTCCTAGCTTATTAGTACTTAATGACAGAATTAAAAGATGATGAAATCTAAGTGAATTTTAGACTAAGGCAGCTTAAGACCATTGCAATTATAAGCTAGCTAAGCTAAACACAACAGGTTTAAGCATAAGAATTCATAAGGATCTCACTATGTAAGGAGCTATAAATTGATAAATTCTAAATTCAAAGAGTTAGAAACTGTGAACTTGTAGTCTCACACTAAGCCAACTTGTAGTGTGAGTGTTTAGATAAAATACAACACTATTGGCTCCTTAGACTTAAACATGAGCTTAAAGTCATCAAAGCTCTTTGTGGCTTATTACTCCAAATAGCATCCAAAATGGAATCAATGATCAATTATGAACTAAAATGAACTGAAAACAGTATTTAATAGATTTTAACAAGTTTTAAACTGAGTTTGAGCTTATGAACAAGAATAAGCTCAAAAGAGCTTATTGAGAGCTTATGAAGTAAAAATAGCTTAAATTTTCATTAAAACTGAGAATTACAAGTGCATACAAAGAAAGTAGCTTAAAAACACTTAAACTATTTTAAAAACTATATATAAAACTGACTTAAAAACTACTTGTTAGCCACAATGGCTTTACAAAGCTATTTATAGGAAAATTCGACTATGCTTGTGTCTTCCTCTTGGTTTTGCTGTTGTGCTTGTTTGTAGACACACAAAAGGGATGTGTTTGTTGTGTGAGGGGTTCACAGCCTCTAATCTTGGCCCTTCAATCCTTCTTGGGTCATCTTGGTCGTCGAAATGAGCTTAGGGAGTTGTGAGATTGCCAAGTTGGCAATTTTACAGCTGGGAAGGTTTAGGGGGTGATTGTCCATGGGGTTGGTTGGGTTTGTAGGATAAAACGACGGGTAAAGACTGGTATGGGGGGAATACATTTTTTAGGCGGGAAAATTGAGTTTGTACGAAGGTTGGGGATGACAGGGTACGGGTTTGTAGAATTGGCAGTTATGCTCTCCCACAAGATTATAAGTGTGTTTGCACATTCGTCCTTGAGGTTATATATACTTGGGGACTTGAGCAATTTAAGTCCCCAATCGTTATTTTGTGCATTGCACCGCACGTCCTTGGTTGTGTTATAACTTAAAGGGATCTTGACAGTTTTAGTCTTGGAGTACTACTTTGCTTCCATGGCTATTTTCCCCCTTGTCTTCTTTTTCTCTTTTCACTCTTTAAATATAGTTTAGGGTTTTGGCAATTTTAACCATCTAATTATATTTCATTCACATGTTGATTTTGGATTTGTCGGGGGTTGTCTTGGACTTTGACCATTTGACTTTTTCTGTTGACTTTTTGACTTGATTGACTTTTCGGCTTCGATTTGGCTTTGTCTTTCACAGTCTTTTCCATTCCGAGTCTGGTTTTGTCGTTTTGGCTTTGTTTTTCGTCTTTTTCTTAGTTATCTGTTCCTGCCAATACAATTAGCAAAACAAGCGTCTATTGGCTTTTTAGTCGTTTTTGGTTTGGTTAGATCGTTTTTTAAAGGTTAAAAGGTATGTGTAATTAAGCACATACCAAATCTAAAAGCTAATATGATAAAATGTTGTTATAATCTATCCTAACATACTTAACTAATGTTATTATAACCACTTTATCAAGTCTTGATGGAATTTTAAATAAAAACCTACGCGTTTTCGTTATAAAACCCTAAAATAACCCGTTTTGAATTCTAGCTTAACGAATCGTTATTTTAAACTTTCGTTACGTTAAACTGTTGGGATTTGAGATTTGATGATTACAAAACCACATATGAAGAAAAGAAGAAATATGAAACAGCAAGAATTAATGTGTAATATTAAGTTAGCTTAATTATCAAAGCTAGGTTTTCTTGTAAACCCTGGCCTCTCTAGTATATAAAGAGAGGTAGGGTGAATAGTTTTATGCATCCATCATAGTTAGATCTCTCCAATGAGAGTTTAATAGTTAGCTTATTAGTTTATATAGTTAGTGTATTAGATAGTGATTGTAGTCTCATTTATTCTAATCAAATATAATGAAGGCTTCAATGTTTAGTAGTTAAACCTTGTTGAATAGCATTATTGTTCTTATTATTCGCTGGGTATAATGTTATTTCGTAAACTATTCCTAGATGGGCTGATCGATTGTAACATGTGGTATCAGAGGGGTGCTATTTATATTTGGATTCACGGTTTTATGGTTCTGAGGAACGAAGAATAAACCTAAAAATTCGTTTAGGATTTTTATGTTCGTCACTTTCTGGGTAGCCGTGGTAAAACGATGATAAATCGTTCGTTAACTGTTAGATCGTCACGAAAATTTAACTGGAGGTTCTATGCACATATAGGTATGATATGACAGGAGCGATCTTTAATTTGAGTCTTTAAATTAAAGATATGATTTTTATAAAACTATTGCAGAAAAGGTATTTTTTAAGGTTTTTGGTGTTACTAGTCTTGGTGAGTTACCTAAAGGGGTGATGATGAACCCTAGTAACATGTATTGGTGATCATTCAAACATGTGTGGTTTGATTTAGTGTGGCTTGGTTTGTATTAAGTAACCCTTTTAGGTTCTTATGAGTTACGCTTATATAGATGTGGCTGCGTGGTAAGTAATGACATGGGTTGTCATATAGATGTTGTTCGTTTGAAGGAAAATTGGGTCTTTGATGTGTTTAATGACAACAACAGAATGCAGCAAGATGGATAGTTAATAGGGTTTTCTTTGTTCATATGATTATCAGATATGGAGAGCAGCAATAACTGTTGTAAATGATTGTTCATAGGTATGAGTTTATTGGATTCGTTTGTACCGCTATTGTATGTGCTTATGTCGAATTGTGGGATTGTATAAGAAGAAGGAAACCCTAGATCTGTTCGTTGTTAATATCACGACATTATTGGGCTTCATACAAGATTAATGAAGCCGTGTGATTTAGTTGCTTAACAATATAATGTCAATATTGTTCACGATATAAAGTTAATACTATTAACAGTATGATGTTGATTAGTGCCGCCATCCAAAAGAAAAGTTAGTATTGTTTGTGTTCACATAGGATCTGGTATTCAAGTTACTACTATTTTATGATGTTAATACTACTATACTACTATTGGGCTCAAAGAAGGTTAAGTTTGTCTTGTTGAGTTAATACTGCTCGCCTAAAGTTGATACTGCCTAAAATAGCAACAGTATAGCAACGACTCAGTGACAATTAAAAGTGTCACTAATGGCTTGGGAAGAAGGAGAACACAGGGTAGTAATAGTTTAGTAACAGTACAGTGACACGTTAGCGACAGTTTAGTGATAGATAGTGTGTCGCTAAGAGCAGCTTAGTGACAGCTTTGGGACAGAAAAAGTGTTACTAATTGCTTTGGATGGTTTGTACTGCTAGCGGCTTTTTCTATTAGGTTACCGACTGGGTTTGATTTTTGGTACCGCTAGCATTGTCTGATGTTGGACAACAGACGCGTTTGAATCTCGGATAGATGATGAAATAATGACTCATTTTTGGGGATTATTATGAAGAAAATAGGTTATTGCTTATTTGATATTGTAGTTGATTTTCACAGGTTGGTTTTCTTATCATATCTCAAATGGCTTATCATCATTTTTGAGGTAACTGTTTGTGCTTAAATTGTTATGACGAAGTCTGATGAATCTAGGCAAAGGTGTTTTATTGAGCATACTAAGCTTCATTAGCCTATTCACTTTAAGGAGTTTAGTTGTTGTGCTTAGTGTTTCATTTTATAGGTTAATGAGAAGTTTTTTGTTTCAGAGAGTTTGATCTCTTATATTTTGTATTGGTATAAGTTTTGACGTCTCGTGGATTAGTGCAAAGACACAAGGACACAAGTTGGGAAATTTACTTTTCAACATATGGGTTATACATATTTTTCTTCATTTCAAATAATTACCAACTTGGATCCTAATGAGTCGAGATTCAAGAGTATGGTTTGGCTTAATTTCAGGGGGAGTATCATTGTTAACCATGTAATAACCATCTAACATGTTCCATTAAAGGGAGTGTTCACCAAGTTGATTATTCTACATATGACCCCTATTTAGTGATTACAAAAAGGGGAAGAAGACTATATGGTTTGCAGCTTATTTTTGAGTGGTGACATGTACAAGAAGATCTTAAGTCAAGGGGAAGCTTCGAAATTTGATGACTGTTGGGATTTGAGATTTGATGATTACAAAACCACATATGAAGAAACGAAGAAAGATGAAACAACAAGGACTTAATGTGTAATATTAAGTTAGCTTCTTATCAAAGCTAGGTTTTCTTGTAAACCCTAGCCTCTCTAGTATATAAAGAGAGGTAGGGTGAATAGTTTTATGCATCCATCATAGTTAGATCTCTCCAATGAGAGTCTAATAGTTAGCTTATTAGTTTATATAGTTAGTGTATTAGATAGTGATTGTAGTCTCATTTATTCTGATCAAATATAATGAAGGCTTCAATGTTTAGTAGTTAAACCTTGTTGAATAGCATTATTGTTCTTATTATTCCGCTGCGTATTAATGTTATTCGTAAAACTAATCCTAGATGGGCTGATCGATTCTCAACATAAACCTTCATATTTTAGCTTATATTAATAAGCTATAACCTGCAAATGTCTTTTGGAATGTTAAAATAAGCTTGCATGTCAATTCGGACTTGTTTTGTAAATATTATCCATGCAAGGGGTATATATCGTAACTTTCTGAAACTTATAACTAAAAGGACTGAAAATGTCATTTTATCAAAGTTATAACTATAAGGGTCTATTATGTCACTTTCCAAAATACAAGGTTTACTTTGTACATCTTTTAAACTAGAAGGACCAAACTTGTAAAAGTGCAAACTCCAAGGGTATATTTTGCCATTTTTCATTCTTAAAGGTGTAAAATGTAACATTTTGAAAAAGTATAAAAACATGTTCAAAACATTACAAGACATAACTTTAATTAACGCTTGTCGTGCTTATCATTTCCAGATATTGATCAAAACGCTTAAAACCAATTATATCGTATCACAATACTAGGGAGCTTCATATTAAGAGGTTTCATCTTGGTATTACGTTCTGACAGAGTTGTTGGGTTTACGATTTAAAGTGCCCTAGCTCCTCAAACGTTTACTGAATGACCTCTGACTTATGATGGCCCGAACGGTGATACAATAATTCCAAAATCTCCAATCAAACTCATAACAATATTAAACTCTTAGAACCAAAGAAAAAATTATATGTGTAAGAATCTTCCTAAGACTCGACATATTATCCCAGGTTACATGACGAAGCTGCTTTCTTTCAAGTTGATATACTTTTCGCCCGAGTAGATAACGTCGTACTACCATACAGACGCCTTTCCTTTGATATACTTTTGCCGTTAATCAGATTTCCCTGTTAAGGTGAGTTCATAGCCTCGCTTTTCAATCTCTTTAATGTTTTATAAACCCGCGAGGGGGATACATGCTTGTTTACAAACTCTTTTACATACTCGTTTATCTTATGACAATGTGATTACTTTTCAAAGACTTAGTGAGTTCATAGCCTCGCTTTTCAATCTCTTTAATGTTTTATAAACCCGCGAGGGGGATACATGCTTGTTTACAAACTCTTTTACATACTCATTTATCTTATGACAATGTGATTACTTTTCAAAGACTTAGTGAGTTCATAGCTTTGCATTTCAATATTTCAATCTTTTTATAAACCCGCGAGGGGGATACATGCTATAAACCATGAATGCAATTATTTCTGTATGCTATTCCGATTTATTATTGCCTAAGTAACTATTTTGCCTTTAAGTCCCCAATATCATGAACCGTTAATTACTCTACGGAGTAAGCGCGAATGTTGTGAATAGATCTATTTGGGTTGGACTCCCCGTTGGTGTACCCAGTCATACCGGTAACCAATTGCACATCATTAGAATATAATTGCGGGTGTTTTGGCAAAGGCACCCGTTGGGGCTATAACGTATCAAACATATCCCAAGGCTTCGGATTCATGAGCTAATGGCAATAATAATGTTACCATTTTTCCATGATAATTGTATTCGTTACAATTATTACAAATAACGGGTGTATAACAACGTAACCCAATACCACACTATAACGCATTACTATGACACTACTTTTTATAACAATTAGTTTGATGACTTGTATTCAAACTATTACATTTCAGACCTATGATTTTCAATCAACCATTGTGGTGACTTTTGTAAGCATGATTATTCAGGAAATTGAGAACTATATGGCACGAAGTAGGCATCGGACTTATAGATGGCTAAACTTGTTATCATTTCACATTATATGTAATAGATTTTGGGATTTACCTTTCGTAAAACTCAGATTTTTAATGAAATTATTACGTATCTTTTGAAACAAAGTCTCTTATGAGTCGTTTTCTATGATTATGATTGTTGTATCCATGATGTAATACCCCAGATTAGCTTCCGCTGCTATATGTAAAAATGGGGGTGTTACATCACCACATCACCATATGAGGCAAAGAGGTCCTTGTCCGAGTTGTACAATTTAATTAATGTAATTTAAAGATTTTTCTGAATATCTGATCTCTTCATTGATTTATTTTCTTCTAATTTGTCAATGAGAATCTTCTTTAACTTGAATTCTGAGAGAGATGTTGTTGCAGCATAAGATTTCTGAGGTTGATTGGATGATCTTGCCAACACTTCAGCTCCTAGAGATTCTGTGACATATTTCTCAACCTTTGACATGATCTTGGATACTTGAGCTTAACCTGATCCTTGATTATGGCCTTAATGTTTGAGTCTATCTGTTTAAGAAATTCGTCATTCTCGGCTTGAGCTTCTTCTTTGAGCTTGTTGGATTTTAGCTGAACAACCACATTTACTACATCTTTTATCTTAGACGCAAGGTAGTTATCAACAATGCCCGAAATAGATGATAAAGCTTTAGCAAATTGATTGGTTTGTTTGAGCTCAGACAGTTCAATCTCTAATGAGGAAATCCTTCGTTCAAAACCAAATAGAGATGCAAAGTGGGGATTTCTGGCAAAGTTGTTGTTGTGGTATCATGTGTTTGTTGTTGAGGTTGAATGATTGGAATGGGTGGTTGAGGAATCATAGTGTCAGAAGAAGGTGTCTCAGTAGTGGCGGGAACTGATACATTGACATGAATATCAGATTGAACATTTGGATTTAAAATCGAGTCGATACCTATATCTAGAGAGGGATTAATAAATTTAGACACCAAATCTGATGAAACAGATGAGCTTTGTTGTTGCACTACTGGAGGTTCAGTAGTCAAAGTCACGTGAACCTCTTCTGTCTCTTGATTATTTTAAGCATTTGTCATTTCAGCATCTCTTATATCATGGTTGAGATTCAAGTCTCCGTTCTGTTCTCATCTTCTATCATCTTCGTGTTTCCTCCCATAACATCAATCATTTTCCTCTTGATTTTCTTTCTTCGTTTAATTTATTAATTGGTGGTGTTGAAACCATCTGATTAGAAGACACGTCCTCATCATCATTTGCTTTTTCTTCTTCTTTTTCTTCTTCCTGATCATCTGCTTTGCATGTAGACAAGTTTGGGTGAACAAAATCATCTCCGTCTTTATCTGATTTTGTTTCTCCACTGACATTCTCTTGATCATCATCTTCATCATCATTGTTATTTTCACTGTCATGCTCGTCATTGTCTTCATCATCCTTTCCTTAACTGTATGTCTAAGATTCTTCTTCACTCTCTAATTTGTATTCGGGTACATTAGGAACCTCTGGTTTATCACCAGCTCCTTCATTTGTACCAGATATGTTTTGTTACTGCTCATCAGGAACCTTTGACTGAATGTTAACTCCATCACCTAAGCCACTGGCGTGAGAGCTGTGAGTTTGTATCTTGCTCCTTTCAATAGCAATCTTCATCTGTTGAGCTTTAGTCAAAGCGACTTTAGATAACACCGTTAGACCTTTTGACTTTGATGCAGATTGCTTCTACTTGGCAGGTTTATCGCCATTAGCTAAGGTCGTGATTCTTTTACCTTTAGAAGCTTGAGTATACTTCATCTTGGGAGATGATTTAGAATCAGCTTTCTTCTTTGTAGTTTTAGGTTTTGGAATCTTTTCACCAGTAGCATAAGCACGTTAATTCATGTAGGCTTCGGACTCTAACATAGCTTAATTGGTCAAGTACTAAGGGAGAATAGCACCGTATACTTGTGTGTCTTGATGTTTAGAAATGACTCTACTGTGTAACTTGAAGGCATCCCGACATAGTGCAAAACTCTTGTTTCTCTTGGGATTCCCTAATCCTTTGCTATGAAGTATTCTTGTAACATCCGAGAATTTTCGGAATTTTTAAAGGAGATATAAATTATTCCTAGGCTGTATTATCAAAAACGGGTAGCTAAATCACGTTTTCATCATTCGGACTCTAAAGCAATTTGATGTAAACGGACATTTTCCTGAAAACTTTGTAGTTTATGTCCGAGACCCGAAAACAGTCAGAAGGTGAGCTAAAATATGCCCTCGCAAGATATTTTGAACACAAAAATAATTAAATTATATTTACATTATCACCGTTTTATTAAATAAAAATATTAATAAAATAATTAGCATTTTAATTTAAATTCGTTTTGGAAGACGCGAATATTCGAGTTAAAATAAAATAAAAAAAAAAAAAAAAGTCATATCTTATCTTCAGACATTGGTATCCGGTTCACAAAATAAAATAATAAATATTTTATTTAAAAATAAAATTGTTATAAAATAATTATGATATATTATCAAGTGTATACTCCATTTTTATTAATAACTGATTCGAAAAACAATGGCGCAAGTTTGTGAGTTGAATCATCCGTTAAGTCGGCTCAAATGAGTCCCGAATCTTCTATCAAAATGTATATAAAAAGTTCACTTTTTTACCCTCAAAACTATTAAAACTTTTCACTTTTTATTGAAAGTTTAATACATAAATAAATACATATATATCATTTTCATTTCTAGCAAAGTATAACACACACAACACACATTCTTATCCTCCCTATGAATTTCTCGGCCAGGCCCCCCCCCCCCCCCCCACCGTCGGCCACCCTACCGCCGCCGGCCACTATGTCGCCGCCGCCGAAAAACTTTTCCGACGGAGTTTTCCGGTGAGCTTCAAAAAAAAAGCTTCATCGTCACCCGATCTACCCGACCATCTACACCACTCGCCCCCACTCGCGGTTTTTCCCTCCCCCTCCTCTCCGGCTGCTGTCCCACCGCAGCCAACACCACCATCACCGCCACATAGGGTTGCGTCTGGTGGTTATTATCGGCACCATGGGGTGCGTTTAGATCGGGTTCAGCACCAATGGTGCGTTTGGTTCGTGTAAACCCAAGTAGGGTGCGTTTGGCAGTCACAAGACACTACAAGGGTGCGTTTGACAGCCACAACACCACGCTAGGGTGTTTGTTTCGGTGGTTCCACGGCAGCAGAAAAGGGGTCGGGTCAAACCACCCAAAAAGGGTCCGTTTGGTTTGTATCGCCACTAAAGAGGGTGCGTTGGGTTGTATTGTGCATAGGGGTGTTGTTTTGACGTGACTGTCCACCACGACGGGATTGCGATGGGTGGCAGCCATGCCCTTAGGGGTGTTTGTGGCTGTGGGTTTCTCACAGCGGCGTGTACGTTTGGTTGGTAGCAAATTAGGGTCTGTTTGGTACTATGGCAGCCAAACGGGGGTGTTCGGTTTGGGTTTGGCACGAGTAGGGTGCGTTTGGTTTTGGTTATAAACGGGTAGGGTGCGTTTGGTTGGGGCAGAAATCACCTAGGGTCCGTTTGGGTGTGATAATCATGCAAGATTAGGTGCGTTTGGCTGCCATGACAGCCGTTAGGGTGCGTTTGGTTAGCGACAATCAACGAGGGTTCCTTTAGTTTATATAGCAAATCAACAAACAAATAAATATAACGTGAGATTTTATATTATAAAAACCGGACTAAATTGGTGGTTTAAATTGGTTAAATAAATTAAACGTTTTTTATTTGGTTTAGTTTAGATGTAATAAAATTATTTAAATTTATTATATTCTAAAAACGAGAGTGTTTGAATTATTAACACGTTAACAATTGCAACATATATATTGAATATGGAAAACATCGAGTTTTGCGAAAAATGGAAAACGTTATATAAACGGGGAATTCATGATGAAATTTATATAAATTACTATATTTACAATTCACTGAAACTGCTATTATTCTATAAACCGATAAAGGAACTAAGTTATATTTTAAAGATATACTAAAATATAACTATATAATAACCTGACAACGAACGAAAACTACACTTTTTACAATGAGACGAACTGTTTTAGACGCAACCCGTCGAAGAAACAAAATATATTTTATAAAATATTATTTATATTTTATAATGATTATAAACTGTTACAAACATGGTTTGATTAATTTATAACGTTAAGACATCTGTCAACCTTTGTACAAAGCCTTTTTATTTATTAAATGGTTGTCAAACTAATTGGTTTAATTAATTATTCACACTTATTATATAATACCTACAATGTAAAACTTAAAAATCTCAACAAGTGTAAAACTACCAAAATACCCCTAATGCAAGAAATTACATAAAAGCATGAATAAACTTCATTTAAATCTTAGAAATTATAAAAATACAACATGTGACGATTATGAAATTTATGTAAGATTAAAATACCTTATATTATATAAGAAAAATAATTAATATTATGTATATATATTTATGCCGAATTATATGTATTTACTTATTTATACTTTACAAATTAACTAAAATAAATTAAGATAATAACAAAATAATTATGCAAGTTTTATAATCTGATTTAGTTATTTTTGAAAGCCCATAATTTCGGCCAAAATACTTTATTTATTTTCTGATGCATTTTTATTTGTTAAAACCCTAAAACAAATTACACCGAAACCCTAAAAATACAAGAGGCGGCATCCAAAAATTAATCCAGAGTTGAGGCCATTTTTCTAAGGTGTTTTGGAGATCAAGGAAGGTGGGAAAAATAGTGGGAAGATTGTAGTGTGCTGGTTCAATAGATGGTATTGCTTTTGGGTTCGAAAAACACAACCGGGTACTATTAATTCATCAAATCATCAAGGATCATCAAGGGTATTTTTGTATCTCATTTTTCATCATTCTAATGCATAATATACATAGGAAAAATATTCATGCATGTTATATTGATCGAATTAATTAAGACAAATTAGAAACCCTAATTTCGAAATGATTATGAAACTGGCCCAAATAATATTTGTACATTTGATTTTATATTTTTCTAAGGTTGTATATATCATAATTAACTCAGATAAATTGTTGGAAAAATTTAGAAGAGGATTCGAAAATTATTTGGGGATTTTCTTGGTTTGCCGATTTGCGAAATAAAGGGAAGAAAAGTGTTAAAATGAATTAGGGTTAGGGTTTAGCTAATTTTTCTAGGTTCAATTAATGCTAATGATTGGGTAATAATTATGTTTGTGGTTGGGAAGAATCAAATTAGGGTTTTGTGGATTTAATTACTTAGCCGATTTGATTTTTAAAATATGAGGGGGTGATTTGTAATTTCTAAAACTATGAGGTCTATTTTAAACATGTTATTATACTTATTATAATCTGTATAAAATAAGTTAGGGGGTATAAAATGTCATATTGATATTATTTTGGATTAAAATGGTTAATTACATATAATAAGTAATTAGAAATTAATTAATTAAAATAGAGGGATGAATTTTAAATTCTAAAAAAATGGAAGGTTTGGTCAGTATTTATGTATTAAATTCGGAATTTTCCATATTTGAATCTCATAAGGACTTGTTTATATTATGGGGTATTAAAGATATTGTTTAAATAATTAATAAACAAAAAGGGCTAAATATGTAAATTGTATAAATTAAGGGTTTGACTTGTAAATACAGAAAATGGAAGGTATAATCTGAATAAAATGTGAAACTTTGATATTTACACTTTTAACCTTGAAAATTGTTGATTTTTGTATATTAAACCTAAAATATGAATGTTGTCATATTAACCATAAACTTCGTAGGTTGATATGTTAAGTCCCTAACTATTCAAGATACTTAATAGAATCTCAAATGATGAATATTACTAAAAATGGAAAGTTACTAAAAATGGAAAGTTACTAAAAATGCGAAAGTTACTAATATGGAAAGTTTAAACTTAAATGAATGGTTTGTATTCAAATTCATATTTCTTTATGTTCGGTCCAAGGAGGGAGTGTTTTGATATTCCTGGTGTTTTCTTTGATTTTTGCTTTGCTCTCGGAATAAGGTGTACAGATATTCTGACCTTATCGTTAAGGTTTCTCATGACATATTCCTCTCTATCTTTGATTACTTATGTGATTTGCTACATTTGCTCTGAGCCTTTTATCTTGGTTCTCTTATATGATCTGTTATTATGTTCTATTTGAACCCTGCTATGCTACCTTTGATATCTAAACCTTTGACATTGAACCTTTGCTATGATCCCTTTGAAATGAACTTCGATATGCCTTTGCTTTGAACCCTTCAGTTTGAGACCCAAGCCACTATTTGTTTCCTAGCCATGAAGGTAACATGGCCGTGTCATTGATGCACCTTTGGCATGACTCATGTGTGAGTGAGTGATTTCTCACGCCGTCCCCCATTTGATATTATATGCGCATTATGAAGATTATTATTTGTTTAAGGGGCGTATGGATGCATCCTAGATTTGTTTTGTATTCGATGGATTATGACATTATGATATATGTATATTTGGTGACTGATGTTTGGGTGCATTCCACGTCTTTCACAATTTTGGAGTTCGCGACTCCATGGTTACTATGATGTGATTTGTTTAGGCTTGGTAATTGGACTTGATTTGATTCTCTGATTCATCTTACCTTACACTATGAATTGACTTCTGATTTGTCTTACCTTATATTTGTATTCCTTTGATCATGTCTTGTGATATCCTTTGTACCTTGTATCGTATCCTTTGATTTTCCGTTATCTTTTGCATTCGATTATATATATCTGTTCACTAGGCTTTGTAAGCTCAGCCGCACTTTCTTTTCCTGCGGCAGGTATCTAAGCTAGGAGCTGGGGTTTGCTTTCGGGTTATGAGTGCTGAGTGTGGACTTACCCTAGAGATCTTAGTTTTGATATATGATTTGTTTCTTTTCGAGACATTCGTTATTTCGGTTATTTCGTTTGGATATGTCTGTCCTTTAAGAACTTATGTACCTTAAGTCATGTTGACTTATTTTCCTTTGGTTATTTATTTGAGACTTTCGCTGTTTATGCTTGTGTTATGATTATGTATGCTTTTGATGTCACACCATATTTGTAATACTTCTACCCTTTTGGGTTGGGGCGTTACATTTTTAGTCTTTGGATGGGCCAAAAAAGTTAAAGCAAATATGTTTCAAATTTACCATAATATTAATTACCAAAATCCTTTTAGGGTGGGCCTTGGCCAACCATAGGCATAAGGTGGCTCCGTCCCTGAGAGCTCGAGTTTCATATGATGAGTGAAGCTCGAGCTTGAAATCTATAGTTTGAGCGAGCTCGAGTTGAGTTTTGATCTCGAGTTTTAGTATTTTAGTCGAGTTTGAACTTGGTAGTAGTCGGCCCGAATCACCTCGTTTACACCCCTAGGTGCTATATCCGATTATGAACTCATGGTCAAGCTCTTTTCAAGCTGGGAAGAATGACGAAGAACTAAAAGTGAATGAAATCAATTAAACTGAGTTATGAAAGAAATTTGTTTTGAATTACATTAGGATTTGTGTCTATTTAAGCATTAGCTTCATTATAAAGAATTAAGAAAGTTGATATATTTAATTCGGTTTATTTATTGTCCCCAAGGGAAGCAGAAGCAGAGTATGCCAACGGATTTTGCTAGACTACCTCCTACTATAGGACGGGTTTATGCTACGACTCGTGATCAGGCGGCCAAGACTTCAGGTACTATTACCGGTATTCTCTACATTGATGATCATACTGTCTTCGTTTTATTTGATACTGGGGCTACACATTCTATTATATCTACCACTTTTGCTAAGAAACTTAATATGACTCCTACACCATTAATTGAACATGTAATCATTTCAACCCAAAGAAGAAACCATATACTTATAGACCATATATGATAACTAGCCCTCTACGTTTTGAGATCGTATTCGTCCTGCAAATTTACTTCCCTATCCATATGTTCGACTTTTGATGGTGATTCTTGGCATGATTGGTGGCGTTTCCTCATCGAGCTACTATCGGACTGCTAAGCTAGACTAGTGATCTTTGGTAACGATTCGCCAACCTGAATTTGTTATCATTGGTTCTTCCACCCTTAAAGTCCGTTAAGCTCATCTCTGCTATGAAGGCACGTACCTTGATTTCTCATGGGTGCCAAGGTTTTCTGGCTTCTGTTATGGACACATCTTTGGAGAGTCCTAATATTGAAAATCTTTCTGTTGTTCGTGAATTCGCTGATGTTTTTCCCGATGAACTTCCTGGACTTCCTCCGGCTAGAGAGATTGAATTTGGCATTGAGTTAATTCCCGGTGCTGAACCTATCATCCAAAGGCTCCCGTACGTAAGCACCATATTGAATCGAAAGGAGTTAAAAGGAGCAGTTTACAAGAGATGATGGAGAATGGCTTAATTAAGACCCAGTGTTTCGCCTTGGGGTGCCCCGTCTTTATTATGTTTAAGAAGAAGGATGGGAGCATGCGCTTGTGTATTGATTACCGCGAACTCAACCGTATTACGATTCGTAACCGCTATCCTCTTCCGCGAATCGACGATTTGTTTGACCAACTGCAAGGGGCTAAATATTTTTCTAAGATTGATCTGCGATCTGGTTATCACCAGCTTCGTGTGAGAGAGCAAGATATTTCTAAGACTGCTTTTCGTACGCGTTATGGCCACTACGAGTTCTTGGTTATGCCCTTCGGTCTGACTAATGCTCCTGCCGTGTTTATGGATTTGATGAACCGTATTTTCCACGAGTACCTTGATAAGTTCGTTATTGTTTTCATCGACGACATCCTCGTTTACTCCAAGTCTGAAGAAGAACATGAGCGACATCTACGGATTGTGTTGGAGATTCTTAGACAGAAGAAGTTGTATGCGAAGTTTTCGAAGTGCGAGTTCTGGTTACAGCAAGTCGCTTTCCTTGGTCATATTGTATCTGTAGACGGCATCATTATGGATCCATCAAAGGTTGAGGCTATCACCAAATGGCCGAGACCTACTACGGTGACGGAGGTGAGAAGTTTTCTGGGGCTTGCTGGTTATTACCGACGTTTTGTTGAGGGTTTCTCCCGATTAGCTTTACCTCTTACCCAGCTGATGAGAAAGGGTGAGAAGTTTGTGTGGACGGATGAGCGTCAGGAGAGTTTTGAGGAATTGAAACGGAGATTGGTGTCTGCTCCGATATTGACTCTTCCATCAGGTTCCGGTGGTTTTCAGATATACAGTGATGCATCGAAGAAAGGTTTGGGTTTGTGTTTTGTGATGCAACATGGGAAGGTGGAACAGCCTACGCATCAAGGCAGCTGAAACCTTATGAAGTAAATTTATTCCAACCATGATCTGAGTTAGCTGCCGTGGTTTTTTGCATTGAAGATCCTGGAACACTATCGTATGGTGAAGCTTGTGATAATTTACAGATGCCAAAAGAGATCTCAATATATTTTTTACTCAGCGTGAACTTAACATGAGACATAGAAGATGGTTGGAACTTTTGAAAGTTATGACACTAACATCCATGGTACCATCCGGGAAAGGCTAATGTGGGTTGCTGACGCACTTAGTTGAAACTCTATGATGAAACTTGTTTGTTGATTCCATAGTCCTTCGATATTTAGAGCGATTGGATGTTGAGCTATATGTACGAGGTTCTGGTGGCTAATTTTGCAAAGTATGATGATAGAGTCCTAACCTCATGCTACAAGATCAAGAAGCACAAAGGGACGACGGTGAGTTGTGGGCTATTCCGTGCAAAATGTATGAAGACGGTAAACCTACTGAGTTCAAGTGATTGATGATGATGGTGTTTTGATGGGTGTGAAGATAAGGCTAGTGTTTCCTAATGAACTGCACTTCGCGAGAAGGTTATGACGAAAGCTCATAGTTCTCCATTTACTATTCATCCAGGTTCAACCAAAATGTACAGAGATTTGAAACAGTACTTTTGGTGGATCGGCATGAAGCAAGATATGGCTACGTTTGTATCCAAATGTATGACTTGTCAACAGGTCAAAATTGAACATCAGAGGGCTAGATGGTTTGTTACAGCCGTTGGAGATTCCTATGTGAAAATGGGATAGAATTTCCATGCATTTCGTTACAGTTTGCCAATTACTTAAAAAGACATGATGCGATTGGAGTGGTTTTTTGTTGATTGGCTAACCAAGTCTGCTCATTTCTTACCCATTCGGAAGAAACTATGGTATTAGTAAGTTGCGGAGATTTTACGACAGGAAATCGTTAATGACTGCATGGTACTCGACTTTCTAATTGTGTCCGACAAGAGTATCCGAAGTTTACGTCTCGTTTTATGGAAAGGATAATACAAAAGCTTTGGGTAACTCGTCATAAGTTTCAGTACAACATTTCATCCTCCAAACCGATGGGTCAGCCTGCCCAGAGAGACCAATTCAGACTTTGAATATATGTTGAGGGCTTGTGCTTGGAATGGACAGGTATTGGGATAATATTTGTGCTTGGTGAGTATTGCTACAATAATAGTTGGCATTCTATCAACAAGGCAGCACCTTTCTGAGCTCTTGTATGGTATAAAATATCCGAGCACCATATGGCGGATGAAGTAGGTGAACGTTTGATTGAAGGTCCGGAGCTTATCGAGATTACTAATGAGAAAGTGGCTGTTGCTAAGGAGAAGCTGAAAGAGGCTAGATCGCGACAGAAGAGTTATGCTGATAAGCATCGACGTGACTTAGAGTTTCAAGTTGGAGATCGTGTATTTCTGAAGGTTTCGCCATTCAGAGGAGTTAAACGTTTTGGGATCAAGGGCAAGCTCAGTCCTCGATTCATCGGTCCGTTTGAGATTTTGGAACGATATTGAGAAGTTTCGTATCGTCTGGCGCTTCCTCCGCAGTTATCGCACGTTCACGATGTCTTTCATGTATCTCTTTTGAGGGGATACCATTATCATCCATTGCATGTCGCATCTTATCCTTTTGATCAGATTCAGCTGCTATGTTTCCTATGTCCGAGGGGGAAAAAGGGGTGGGTGAAAAAACAAAGAAAGGGGAACCTGAATCCATTCTGATCGGCAAGAGAGAGTCATGAGAAACAAAGTTTATTCCTTTTGTCAGATTCTATGGAAGAATCACCCAAGTCCGTGAGGCTACCTGGGAGACCGATGAGTCTATGCGAGCTAGTTTATCCCTCATTTTCAATGTCTATTTCGGTAGTTTTTTCGTTTGTTCTCATTTCGTTTCGTTCTGGTTCATTTCAATTTTCGAGGACGAAAATTTTTTTTTAGAGGGGAAAAGTTGTAAAACCTAAAAATCTCAACAAGTGTAAAATTACCAAAATACCCCTAATGCAAGAAAATTTCATAAAAGCATGCATAAATTCATTTTAATTTCCAAGAATATTATAAAAATACAACATATGAAAATTATGGAATTTATGTAAGATTAAAATACCTTATATTATATAAGAAAAATAATTAATACTTATGCATGTGTATTTTAGCCAAAAATATTAATATTTATGTATTTATACTTTACAAATTAAATAAAATAAAATAAGGATAATTACAAAATAATTATGCAAGTTTTATTATCTGATTTAGTCATTTTTGAAGGGCCCAAAAATCGCCAAAGACTTTTGATATAATCCTTTTTTTTTTTTAATACATTTATTTGTTTAAATCCTAAAAACAAAATACACCAAAAACCCTAAAATTAAAAGAGGCAACACAAGAATTTTTCCAGAGCTAGCACAAGTTTTCTAAGGTGTTTTGAAGGTCAAGGATCGTGGGAAAAATATTGGAAAGATTGTTTAAGGCTTGGTTCGATCGTGGGAATTTATTTGGTTCGAAAAACAAATTCGTGTGTCAATAATTCGAAAAATCACCAAGGATCATCAAGGGTATTTTTGTATCTCATTTTTCATCATATTAATTCATTCTATGCTTAAGAAAAATTATCATGCATGTTATTTTGGTCGAAATAATTAAAACATGTTCGAAACCCTAATTTTTAGCTAGTTATGTAATCGGCATTAATAATATTTATAAAATTGATTTTATATTTTTATAAGGTTGTTTATATCATATATGACTCAGAAAAATTGTTGGATAGTTTTTATAGAGGCTCGAATAATTGATTTGGATTTAATTGTGTTTGCCCCTAATGCGAATGTAAAGGGGAAAAAGAAGAAATAAAATTAGGGTTAGGGTTTTAATAATTTTTCCAGGTTCTTTTAATGCTAATGATTGTATAAAAAATTGAAATTTGTGAAAAATTTAATTAGGGTTTTTAGTGATTTATAGATACCGATTTTTGATTTAAAGTTAGGGGGTGATTTGTAATTTCTAAAACTATGAGGTCTGTTTTAAACATGTTATTATACTTATTATATTCTGTATAAAATAAGTTGGGGGGGTATAAAATGTCATATTGATATTATTTTGGATTAAAATGGTTAATTACATATAATAAGTAATTAGAAATTAATTAATTAAAATAGAGGGACTGAAAAAAATTGTAAATTCCGAAAAGTGTAGGTTTGGTTTATATGTTAAGTATAAAGTACGAATTTTCATGATTTGAATCTAAAAGGACTTGTTTTGTAATTATGGATAATTAAAGATATTGTTTAAATAATTAATAAACAAAAAGGGCTAAATATGTAAATTGTGTAAATTAAGGGTTTGACTTGTAAATACAGAAAATGGAAGGTATAATCTGAATAAAATGTGAAACTTTGATATTTACACTTTTAACCTTGAAAATTGTTGATTTTGTATATTAAACCCTAAAATATGGAAAGTTGTCATATTTAACCCTAAACTTGTAAGTTGACAATGTTTAAGTCCCTAAACATCAAATACTTAATAGAACCTCAAATGATGAATATTACTAAAAATGGAAAGTTACTAAAAATGGAAAGTTACTAAAAATGGAAAGTTACTAAAAATGGAAAGTTACTAAAAATGGAAAGTTACTAAAAATGGAAAGTTACTAAAAATGGAAAGTATAACTTAAATGAATGGTTTGTAATTCAAATTCATCATTTCTTTAGGTTCGGTCAAGAGGGAGTGATTTTGATTTCCTGTGGTGTTTCCTTTTGATGATTGCTTTGCTTCGGAATAAGGTACAATTATATTTTCTGACCATATCGTTAAGGTTTCCATGACATATTCTCTCAATCTTTTGATTTCTTATGTGAATTGCTACATTTTCTCTGAGCCTTTTATTTTGGTCTCTTATATGATCTTTTTTTATGTTCTATTTGAACCCTACTAAGCTACCTTTGATATTTTAAACCTTGACATTTAAACCTTTGCTATGATTCCTTTGAATGAACTTTGATATGACTTTGCTTGAACCCTTCAGTTTGAGACCCGGGCCACTATTTGTTTCCTAGCCATTGAAGCAACATGTGCCGAGGGTCATGGATCACCTTGGCATACCTCATATGTTAGTGAGTGATTTTCTCACGCACGTCCCCCCCCCATTTGATGATTATATTTCATTTATTGTGAAGATTATTATATTTGTTTAAGGGGCTTATGGATGCTCCTAGATTTGATTTGTATCGATGGATTATGACATTATGATATTTGGATAATTTGGTGACTGAAGTTTTGGGTTTCATTCCACGTCTTCACATTTAGGAGCCGCGACTCCATGGTTACTATGATATATTTGTTTAGGCATGGAATTTAACTTGATTAGATTTTTCTTATCAACTTACCTTTACACTATGAATTGGACTCTGATTGGGTCTTACCTATATTGTATTCCTTGATCATGTCCCTAGTAATATCCATTGTACCTCTTATCGTATCCTTAGTTTCCGTTATCTTTTTGTGTTCAATTATATATATCTGTTCACTAGGCTTTGTAAGCTCAGCCGCACTTTCTTTTCCTACGGCATGTATCTAAGCTAGGAGCTGGGGTTGTTTTCAGGATATGAGTGTTGAGTGTGGACTTACCCTAGAGATCTTAGTTTTGATATATGAATTGTTTCTTTTCAAGACGTTCGTTATTTGTTTGGATATGTCTGTCCTTCAAGAACTTATGTACCTTAAGTCATGTTGACTTATTTTCCTTGGTATTTATTTAAGACTTCTGCTATTTATGCTTGTGTTATGATTGTGTATGCCTTTGATGTCACACCATATTTGTAATACTTCTACCCTTTTGGGTCGGGGCGTTACACTCACCTTCATCCTTTGTACTTAACTTATTTTTGGAGTAATAAAATTTTCCGGGATACCCTTTACAAAAAAAACGAGTTGTAGAACCTGTGCACGCGCGAGATTACGCGAGATTAGACAGATAATATAACGAGTGATAACATTTCAATAACTTTGTTTTGAAGTTAAATATTATGATAATTTATAAATACATAGTTTTGTAATGTTTACAATATTTATATAAAATTATATTAAACTTTTAATACTTACATAGTTATGATAACCGTCAACGCACGATTTTTAACATATTATTTTCATTATGTGTTAATATCAATGAATATTTTGTATAGACTTTTGTTCCTTGAATAATTTAAATTTGTTCAAATTGCATGACGTTTATATTGATCTTGTTTAAATTTAACTATTAATGTCATGTTCTAAACATTATGCACATAATGACCTTAAAAAATATTTGTAGTTGTTATATATAAAATCTCGTTTATTTATTTTCACCTCACGATAACGTGTGAGGTTGTACTTTCATTTTGATATTTAATTTTTATGCCTAATTAGCAAGTCTACTTGTATGTCTAATGATTTGATTGGTGAGTTTAAAAAAGTGATTGGTGAGAATTTGAAAAGAGAAAAATTATCGGTGGTATTGCTTAAAAATTAATGGAAATGAATATATAAAGGAAAGTATGTATTCGTAATTATATTATGAGTAAAATAACTTTATACCTACTATTTAATTATTGATACGCTTCATTTGTTTTATGAGTTATTACATTATTATCGGTAGTTGGCAATGAAGGAACATAGTATCCACGTTGACGGTAAATCTCAATGTGCGTCGAGCTTGTAGACATATACTCAAGGTTATAAATAGCGTGAAATGTGACGTAGCGGCATAGCCAAGCCCTAAGCTTTAGCGTGAGGCGTAGCGACATGGCGTTTTTAAGGCGGCAAAAGATATTTATAGATTTATAGATTATATCATAGTTTAGAATAATATAAGTAGTAAATATTATTAAATTCAAGCATCAATCCAAAATATTAGTAAATCCAAACATAAATCTCAAATTTTAGAAAATCCTTTAAACACTTCAAAAAAACTCGCCACGCTATGCGCTATAGCGCGCTTTATCACGCTATATGACGTTATATTGCACGCCACGCCTAGAGACGACGCCTTGACCTGTTTCGTAACGTGGAGGCCACGCTTCGCGCTATGGCGACGCTATAGCGCGCTATTTAGAACCCTGCATATACTACGTGATAAGTGTTTTTGTTTCATTTCTTTATGAAACTGGAATCACTACTACAAAAACAGCTTTTACCCACGGACTTTTCCCACGGAAAAAAACTCCTGTGAAATTTCACACGGAATATCCACAAATTACACACCGAATTGGTGACAAAATTTCAGTGGGAAATATGTCGCAAATTTCCCACGGATTTTTCACCATTTACACACTAAATTGTTGACCAAGTTTTCATGTGAAATCCGTGGCAAATTTCTCACGGATTTTCCACTATTCTTGTTGATTCGACATCCGTGGGAAAATCCTAGAAAATTTCACACATATTTGCCACAACTACAGTTATGTAGCAAATTTTATCTACATTAATCACGGATTTCACACGATATTATCTACGAGAAATTTGTGGGTCACTATGGGAAATAGATGTTTTGTATGTAAGTATACGGACTTGTATATGCTTGAACATGTAACCATATCGTAAAATTATGTCCGTGGGAAAGTCGTGGGTAATTTCCCACAGATTATCCACCTAGTTTATAAATCTGTGGGAAATACGTGTGTAAATACCCATAGATTTCCCATAAAAATACCGTCTTTATGTTTCAGCCTACTTACACATTCCCACGTTACTTGGTATGCCTATATATGTGTTTTTAGTTTCATATTATATGTGTTTATTTATTAATGTAACTATTCATGTGAGTATCGCAAGTGTACGTGTTGGTTTATGTATAACCTTTTGTGTAACAAATGATTGCGTATGTATGAATATCTACACGTGTGTGTTCCACATGTCCGTTTATGACATTCATTGTATCGATAGATGTTTTTGTATGCAAGTATACGGACTTGTATATGCCTGAACGTGTAACCATATCGTAAAAGTAAAGAAAACGATTATGACCGTGGGAAAGACGTGGGTAATTTCCCACATATTACCCACCAAGTTGATAAATCTGTGGGAAATATGTGTGTAAATACCCACAGATTTCCCACAAAAATATCGTCTTTATGTTTTTGCCTACTTACACATTCCCACGTTACTTAGTATGCCTATATATGTGTTTTTAGTTTCATATTATATGTTTTTGTTTATTAACGAAACTATTCATGTGAGTATACGTGTTGGTTTAAGTATAACCTTTTGTGTAACAAATCCTTGCATATGCATGAATATCTACACGTGTGTGTTTCACATGTCCGTTTATGACATTCATTGTATCGATAGATGTTTTGTATGTAAGTATACGGACTTGTATATGCCTGAACGTGTAACCATATCGTAAAAGTAAAAGAAAACGATTATGTCCGTGGGAAAGTCGTGGGTAATTTCCCACAGATTACCCACCAAGTTGATAAATCCGTGGAAAATACGTGTGTAAATACCCACAGATTTCCCACAAAAAATATCGTTTTTGTGTTTTTGTATACTTACAGAATCTCACATTACTTAGTATGTGTTCATATGTGTTTGTAGTTTCATATTATATATGTTTGTTTATTATCATAACTATTTATGTGTGTATAGCAAGTGTATGTGTAGGTTTATGTATAACCTTTTTGTGGAACAAACTATTGTATATGTGTGGATATCTATACGTGTATGTTCTGCATGTCCGTTTATGACGTTCATTGTATCTATAGATGTTTTGTATGTAGGTATACGGACGTGTATATGCGTGAACGTGTAAGACGTGATTAGTTTGTTTATTGTTTTTCACCAAAAGGAGTGTGTTACTAGTGAATGGTAAACGGGTCGCGGATTGAAGACGTGTGTGGTGCTTGAAGGAGGTTTTACGTTACGAAGTGTGTCGAGATTAAAAAATTCCATATTTCTAGGGGTCTAAAATATCCGAGTGCGTGTTTAAGGTGCTTGATATCATATTTTATCCTTTTGTACGCTCTTAATGGATTTGTTTAGCTTTTGTGATAAGTCTCATATGTAATTATATTTTGTTTCGTATTTTTCTTTTGACGACTCGATCAACGTGCAATGTTCATGACAAACACATGTATTTTAAAACGCCCACCGCAACACGCGGCCGCATTATTACTATAGTGCCTACAACTAGGAGGTGTCAAAAAGGCCGACCCGACCCGAACCCAAATAAGCACATCCGGGTCGGGTTAGTCGGGTCCACAATTTTATTCGGGTCAACCTGAGTAACCCGTATATTAAATAGGGTCGGATATCGGGTTGAGACGTTTTGGCCAACTCGGGTTCGAGTCGACCCGAATAAGAGTTTTTTTACTTTTTTTAAATATAAGTTTTATATATTTCCTATTTAAAAGAATAAAAAAAGAGAATGTTTTTAGATTTTACCCATATTTGAGTTGACATGAACCCGAATTGACCTGAGCCCGAGTAACCCGAATTCAAATAAGGTCGGGTTTAGGTATGGAATTTTTAGCCTTGGCCCTACTTTGACCCGACTCAAATTGTCCCGAACCCGACCAACCCGACCCGACTAACACCCTACAATATTATTATTATATGTAAATATTAGTTTTTATAGTTTTTGGATAATTTTTTTCCTAAAAATGAAAATAAAAGACCCAATTTCTCTTCCCGCTCTTAATTTCACCCAAAGTCAAAATCCCTAATTCACTCCCTCCCTCCCTTTTCAGCAGCTTCTTCACACTTTTTCTTTGCAAAACCCTAAATCCAAACTACTTCATCATCGGCACACACATCTTAGCCGCCTTCTTTACCACACCTATGTCACCACAAGATAACTTCACCATCCTCGCTATCACCACCTAATGCTAACCATCATTCCCCACTACACATAAACGGTAATTTTTTTTTGTTATTTTCCAATTACAAATTCTTAGATTGATTAGTGTTTAATGTGTATTCTTGATTATCATTTGCGTTTCTAGTTTGTGTATACTTGTTTTGTTTTTTAGTTGTATGTTTCACTCAGTCCCAACAAAAGACATGGTTGTCAAATTAGGCATTTGTTCATGTTGAATGTTGAAATTTCGAGACATTATCAGTTATTGCATCGATCAAGTGGTTTGTATTTGGGGCATCTCATATACCGTTCAAAGATCCATGGATGTTCAGTGGTTGTGTGGGTATAGAGTTGAAGGATTTGTTCCAGTTCTTAATTGGTATAATCATAGTGGCTATTTCTGGGATTTCCATTTGTATTTTTGTACGAGCAGTTTTTTAAGCACTTTTCCCTGTCCAGTTGGTTAGATTTTAATTATAATGTATCATTGATAAAACATGGCCGGATCTTATCCGAAACAGGGACGAATATGTTCGAGTGGTTGGGCACCCTCGTCAGAAACCATCTCTGATTGACCTTTTTTTATGTCATTTCTAAATCTCACGTAACATTTTAGAAATGTCTAACAAAACATCACGTTGGCATGAAGAGCTGGACTATTTGATGTTTGACTGTTTGTTGGGTGACTTGGATTTGTTGGGTCTTGTAAGTCAGCGATTTGGATTTATATACAATCCCCCCTACCAATATTTTTTGCTTGTTGTCATGTCTAGGAAATACGCAACAGGTTCTTGACTCCTTGTTTGTATGGCGTTATATTTGAGTGTTTGCGAACAATAGTGAACATAATATCTTAGTGAATGAAAGACATGAAGTGCAAATTAGATATTATTTTTAGGGGCAATTTCATATCTACCTTACTAAAACTTGAAATTTCAGTTTGACGGTTACTTGGAGTTGGGACAAGAGTGCTAATATGTTTGTCTTTTGTCTCTTGGAGGGCCAATTGAGCAAAGTTATCACTGGTTTGGCTTTGATATTCAAGCACGAATCGTTTGTTGTTGTTTGAAGGACTAAGAGGCCAATTTGTTCTCTAACAAAACACATAAACCAACATTTGATTTATCGGACACTTGTTTAATGGCCGTATGAGTTGGATGTAATGTTGGTTAGTTGTGCAGACAATGTTGTGGCTTTCAGGGAGCTTGGGCTCAGAAACTTGTGCGTGGTGCTAAAGACTCCTGAGGTAAGTTCATTTATGCCTTAAAATGAACTTTAAATGACTTTTGAGATGTTTAACTAGAGCAAAATACACCATCATCTCCATCAACCCCTTCATCCGACGAAAATAATGTATGCAGAAACCTGGAATAAATTATACATAAAACAAACACACTCTGTTTGAGTCAGTAGGCTTTAGTTTTTGTGTTAGAACTATTAGGTTTCGAAAACAATTTTGATGTTGCGTCGTCCGACTATACGTTGCTACCCTATGTCGTTTGGATTACGGATTTATGTCTATCGGCGACACATTTATGCATTTTGGTTACCAGATTTGTTTATTTTAGTGATTTATTAATGGTTTATTGTCTCAAATATTAGTTTCTCAAATTTATAGATTCTGGATTTCGGAAAATCTCGAATTATAATATGAATACCACGGAATTTAGTCACGTGTTTCCCACGGATTAATCACAAAATTTCCACATCTTTCTGTGAGAAATTTATGATAAAACAGTAGGAAATTTGTGGAAAATTGTTGGTAAAAAATATGGGAAATCAGTGAGAAAATATTCGTGAGAAATTAGTGGGAAATAACTGTGGGAGATCTGTGGCAAAAATTGTTGGTAAAAAATATGGGAAATCAGTGGGAAAATATTCATGAGAAATCAGTGGGAAATAACTGTGGGAAATCTGTGAGAAATCTGTGGGAAATAGTCAACATTATATGTGAAAAATGGTTGCTAGAAAATATGGAAAATCTGTGGGAAATAGTCAACATTCGGTGAGAAAATTAGTGGGAAAATATTTACCCACGAGGGTTTTTGCATCGGAATACGTGGGAAATCCGTGAAAAAAGGCATTTACCCACTGGATTTCCCACGGATTTTACCGTGAAAAAAATCAGTTTGTGTAGTAGTGAATGATATTAATTAAGGTTCTAATATTTTCGTTTTGTGTTGAGAAATTAACAAATATAAACCGTAAAGAAGACAATAATCACAGTTTAATAGATAGCATATAATTAGTCATTTTCCTTTATTGAAATTTTAACATTTAACAAATGCCAAAATGCTTTATTTATAGTTGAGACTAAGAGTAAATTGCAAAAATGGTCCTTGTGGTTTGGCCAAATTGCAGATTTGGTCCGTCAAATTTTAAAATTGCAAAAACAGTTCGTATTTTGAAGGTTTGGTTTCATTTTTGGTCTTTGGTCGACCTGAAATTACTAATATACCCCTCTTAACGGACGGTTTTTGTAAAAGAACATAGGGCTATTTTAGTCATTTTAGGTCGACCAAGGACCAAAAGTGGAACCAAACCTTCAAAATACGGACTGTTTTTGTAATTTCAAAATTCGACGGACCAAATCTGCAATTTGGCCAAACCACAAGAACCATTTTTGCAATTTACTCTGAGACTTATTTTGGAGTAGCACAACATAAACATCTATTGCATTCACACTTTACACATTGTAAAACTGTGTCTGGAGGCTGAACCTTTTTGCACGCTTCGGTACAAACATCCTTTGAACACCAAGTACAGAAGGTAGAACATAAGATTGAACACCGTAACCTTTACCTGTGCAACCAAGTTAATAGAAAATGTTGGATGGAATAATAACAAACAAATAAAACAAGTGATTATCCTCCGTGGATTTATATACACATTTAGGCAAAAGTTCAATAAATATCCTTTTTTTTATCATAGATACAAATACTTCATCCTTAGAGCACTGGGTACAGTGGTGCCGTTGGGAAAAAGTGCTGCCACGTCAGCACTTTTTCCCAACGGCACCAGAAACCCAACGGCACCACATTCGTGGGGTAACAGTTGGCACCAGAAAATCTGGTGCCGTTGAATTTTTTTTTTTTTTTACATAAAATTAAAAATACATAATATTAACTAAAATTAACTTCATTCATTTAAAAAAAACACATTACAATAAAAGTAAAAACATAAAAAAGATAATACGTAAACAAGAAATAAAAATTACAAACTAGTAGTTACGGTTCCAAACATGCTCCACAAGGTCATCTCGAAGATCGTTGTGTACTTTGCTATCTCTGAGTTCTTTGTGTTTTCGAACATGTAAATCACATCTTTCGGTCCATTCCTGTGGAATGTCTGGCGTTGGATCAACGAAAACATCTCTTAAATTCACTACGAAATCTTCGTCTTCCAATATCATGTTATGCAACATTACACAACAATACATGATCCTTTTCAAAGCGTTGATTTCGAAAGCACGTGCGGGTTGTCGTATAATTCCCCAACGACCTTGTAGGACTCCGAAAGCTCTTTCGATATCTTTTCTAGAACTTTCTTGAATTCTTTTAAATTTCAACGTTTTTTCAGTCTTTGCAACAGAAAACGTTTTCACAAACACGGACCATGTTGGATAAATGCCGTCGGCTAAATAGTAACCTTTGTTGTATATATGTCCGTTTACTTCAAACGGACATTCCGGAGCTGTACCGGCAAGTTCATCATCAAATAACGGGGAACCATATAAAACATTAAGATCATTATTTGCACCCGGAACCCCAAAATAAGCATGCCAAATCCATAATCGTTGATCCGCAACCGCTTCTAACATAATTGTTGGGTATTTATGGTCACGTCTTTTGAATTGAGCGGCTAAGGCTTTTGGGCAATTTTTCCAATCCCAATGCATACAATCAATACTCTCGAGCATTCTCGGGAATCCATGTTTTTCTTCATGCAATGCTTATAAGTTTTCAATATCCACTAAAGTGGGCTTTCTTAAATACTTTTCAACGTATAAAATATGTATGCATTTTGTAAACTCGACTAAACATCGTCGTTGTGTTCGTTCACCAATTTGTAAGTACTCATCAAATGCATCAGTCGCAGTGCCGTACGCTAGTTGGCATCTAACGGATGTGCACTTCAAAATAGGACCAATAATTTTACGACCGGTACAATCGTAACCTTCTCTAAAAAATTGAAAGTAATCGGGAAGGGGCTGGGCATCATAACTTAAAATATCATTAACTATTTTTTTTAAAAGTGTAGAGCTCATACGATACCTTCGCCTAAAATTCTCTTCGGTATATTTAGGATCAATCTCTTCGTCGCCAAAATAGTCGTCGATTAGACGTTCCTCCGCCGTTTCTCGTTGATGTGGTATGTATGCCATCTTTTTAAGACTCGATCTCGATCCCGTTCCCGATCTCGATCCACCGGCTTCTTGTTCACACAAAGTCATATATTGTTAATACTCTTGATAAGAACGAATATATCGCTCCCGGTCGTCTTGAAAATAAGCCTCATAAGTTTCTAAAGTGTTTGCGAAGACGGGATAGTTTGGATCCATATTTGAAAGAAAAGTGAGTGTTTATTGATATGTAAATGAAATTGGAAGAGTGTGTGAAAAAATGGAAAAATAAGGAGGTATTTATAGGATTTTTGGGGTATAAATTCAAAAAAAACGGCTATATTCCTTCCCCCCAACGGTCAGATTTAAAAAAAAAAAAAAAACCTGGGCTGGTGGTGACGGCGCGAGAACGAACGGCGCCACCGAGGTAACGGTGCGCCGTTGGTTTTCTGGCGCCGTTGGTCTTGGCACCACCTTCGACGCCACCGTACCTCCTTCTCTAAGAGTATTAATTATGCTTGTATTTAAATTTTGGGTTTTGCTAAACTCTGGCCACTAGGCAGAGTTTAAGGTGTAGTTAATAAACATAAACTTTTTTAATTTACCAGAATATGCATTAAATACACATTAAATAAACTTGTAAATTACTATAATTAACCAAAAAATGCGTTAAATAAACATTGAATAGATTAAAACATTCTTTTTATAAACAGGCTAATCCATGCCCAATGGTCTGAGATTAGCAAAATCCTTAAAAATTTTAATTGTCAAGTATTATGTAGTATAGATTGTACACTATGCTTAAATAGAGGTAAATTAAAAATCCAAGCCTTCTATATCTAGAAGACAAAGAAACTTTATGTAGCATATATATAGATTAGGATGCCTTGTTTTGTTCTTTGGTTTCTCTTTGTGGTTTTTAATAAAATGTTGTCTTTAAAAAAAATTTGAAAATAAAAATGTTGTGTTCTTGAGTTGAGATGAAAATAAAATAAAATTTATTATACCCCTTTGAACTTCTTCATTTTATCGTAAGAGTCAAATATGAATAAATACCGATGGTTAAATTGGTGTATAAACGAGAGACACGTCTTATGTGTATAAATGAGAGAACTCGGTGATATTTTGTGTAGTTTTGTGTGTGTGTTATTTTATCTTTTATGGGGTATATTTGTGTTTAGGTGTTTTATGTTTTTGTGGCGATTTTGTTTTGTTATTATACTATGTTGGTGTTGTTGAAAAGCTAATATGACATTGAGTTGACGGTAATGATGTTGGATTGTTGGTCACTATTAGGCTGGATGGTATAACATCAAACTCACTGAAATGAGTTATGAAGTCGTGCGTCACCTTTATCCCGGTCACCCAAACTCACCGTGAGTTTTCAAGTCTTTCGGTGAGTGACTCACATAGGTGAGTTTTAATTTTTGTGGGGCCAGCGTGTTTGTATCCGTTGATATATAAAAAAACTTATAAAAAACCCCATTTTTACCTATAAATACCCACTACTTCACCCATTTTTATACACAACTCTCCCATTTTATACATACTTATCACATTTCTCATTTAATCAAAATGAATTCGTATACGTTTATGGGCCTAGATGTAGAAGAAGTTAATAGCCGTCGCAAGACTTTTATTAAACGAGCGATTGCGTTTATTAAGTGTAGACGACAAGCAAATCGACTGACGAAAAACAACATAACTCGAGATCATTCTGGTGCTCATGAGTGTTTAGTCGCCGCCTTTTTTAGCGAGGACCCGATGTACGATGCAACTAAATTTCGGAAGACGTTCCGAATGGCACACCTCCTTTTCAACCAGATAGTTAATGATGTAAGTAATCACGATGCATTCTTTCGTACTAATATGGATTGTACCTGAAGAGAAGCCATTTTCAGGTTGCTAAAGTGCACATCTGCAATTCGTCATTTGACATACGACATTCATGCTGATTTTCTAGATGAATATATGCAAATAAGTGAGAGAAATTCACGTACGGCTCTTGATCATTTTTGTCAAGAAGTTATGGAAATTTATGGGCCTGAGTTTTTGAGGAAACCCACGGTGACTGATATTAAAAAACTTTATCGGCATCACGAACAAAAGCACGAGTTTTCGGGGATGTTAGGAAGCCTTGATTGTACAAATTGGAAGTGGTTCGGTTGTCCGTACGGCTTTAAAGCGCAATATGTTAGACGCGATCATGGTCTGAATCTGTTCATTTTGCTGGAAGTTGTTGCGTCGCAAGACTTATGGATATGGCATGCTTTATTTGGTGTTGTTGGGTCGAACAACGACATCAACGTTTTATACCAATCCCCTTTATTTAACGATCTCAAAACTAGACGAGCACCAGAGATTTCTTTTGTGGCTAACGTCTTAACTTACCGATGTGGATACTATCTTGTTGACGGGATATATCCGGAATTGGCGACACTTGTTAAGACAATTCTGAAACCAACTGATGATGACCACAAGCGAATTTTGTATAAGCAAAAGCAAGAATCGGCAAGGAAAGATGTGGAACGAGCGTTTGGTGTTCTGAATAAAAAATGGGCCATACTAGCCAATCCCACATGAGCGTTAAAAAAAGAAAGAATTATTAATATGATGTACACATGCATCATATTACATAATATGATTCGAAAATACAAAAAAGTGGCGATATCTCCCACATGGTTCCCGGAGGAAGCACGTCATCCGGACGACATGCTACGAAACGAAGAACAAGTGCAACAAGTTATGAGGTAAATCAGATCATCACAAGCACATCAAAACCTTCGACACGATTTGATCGAACACTTGTCTGCTAATGTTTAGTTTTAGCTTTATTTGTAATATTTTTTAATATTCGAAGACTATGTAATGTTTTTAATTTATGAATAAAAGTTTTTATTAATTTCGTACGTTTACGTTAATATTTACGTTTTTAGTTTATAAATAAAAGTATTTAAATAAAAAGGGAGAATTACATGTATATCCTTCTTAAAGTTCAATATTACATAAATATCCTTCTCACTTTTGTAATAACATCAATGTCCTTTACAAATTTTTGTAATTACATTAATATCATTTTCAAACTTTTAAATTCATATATATTTTCCAAAATCAATTAAATCATAATTGTATTGATTTTAAATTATAAAACTATTATTTGTCTCTTATATTGATCATAATTTTATTACTCATATAAAGTTTTTGGCCTCAAGCGATAAAAGAACGTGATGATGTAATTACGAAAGTCTAGATATAAATATGAATGAACATATTGCTCATATATATTATTTGTTCACATATACTTTTTGGTTCGAGTAATGAAAGAACGTGTTGATATATATATATATATATATATATATATATATATATATATATATATATATATATATATGAGAATTTTAAATTTTAAATTTTGAGAAGGATATTGTGTTACGTGCCCACCAGGCCAACATAATCTCATGCAGCCCAAGCAAAGTTTTTTTTTAATGTTAGACTAATTTAAGTTGTTACTTGTTAGACTTTTTCAATTCCCAGTATGCTAGAATAAAGGAAAGAGTGGGTCTACCACGTCTTCCATGTGTTTCGTAATATTAGGTTGTATCTCCATATATTGAGGGATTTTTGGTTTAGTAATGGTTATGCAGAAAATTGACCCACTTCTTCTTTTATTTTCCTTCTAGTTTTTTCTCTTAATTTCTATCCAATCTGGCTACCTGTTTGAACCACATCATATTGATGTAAATATAAAAGTGAGAGGGATATTGAGGTAATTACAAAAGTTTGGGAAGGATATTGCTGTAATTACAAAAGTTTAGAAAGGATAATGATGTAATTACAAAACTGAAAAGAATATTATTATAATATTAACCTTTCGTAAGGATATTAATGTAATTGCCCTAAATAAAAAATATGGTGACTAAATGTGAGTTTTAGTTGAAAAGTGAGTTGCTATTACGGTTGAAAGGTGAGTTGAAGTGAGTTTTAAAGTTGAAGAGAGAAAACTGATGTAACGCTGACGTGGTCAGGTGAGTTTCACCTTCTTATAGCATCCAGCCTTACCAATAGCGTAACATGTCTAAGAATGCATGCTTTAAATTGCTGTAGGATTTTCTTATTGAGTAGTAATCAAGACAAAACTAAACATGCTATCCGTGTATATGCCGGACAGGCTAATAGCCCGAATGGGCCACACAAAGCCCAAGCGAACCACTCAAGCCCAATCAAATCATTCCAGACCAAGCAGTACTTTGCTTAACTAAAACCACATATAATTCTATATAGCTATATCACCGTCTAATCGTTTTGGTAAAATTGTGTTTAACAAGTTAAAACGTTTATAATTACCGTTGTAGTAAAACTGGCGTAACTTTCGCGTTTTAAGCCCGATTTTAACGTTTCTTATGCCCACGCTTTCGTATTAGGACGAGTTATCATAATTTGACATTTTCATAATTTGGACCTACTGGTGAACAGTACTTTTTACTGTTCACACCAGTTATAAAGTTATTTTTATAGTTTTAGTTATCGTAAATGTCGTAACTTATTCGTTTTAACTCCGTTTTTAGCGATTCTTTCGAGTACGTTCTCGTATTTAAAAGTTTTATCATATTAATGATGTTTTAAAAATATAAGACTGTGGTGAATAGTAATTTTTTTAAAAAATAGTTTTATAAAAAATATATAATTTAACGTAAAACTTGAAATCTGCGTAATCTTTATTCGTTTTAAAATCGTTTTTCGAGTTTTATCATTTTGTAATCGTCATGACATGTATATTTTATAAAAAATATAAAATGAAGGCCTTTATTTTCGAATTAAAACACAATTTTTTATCTTTTGAATATTTTTAGAAAAATATGTTTAAAACTAGTTTTTTATAACTTTTTAGTTTAACCACTTTGTTACTAGTCCATTATAACATTTATTATCACATGTCTTACATCCTTAGGGTCTCTAGTCCATAATTTATTTAACCCTATAACCAGCAACGTAGCGTGATTTACAAAGTTATAATCACAAGCAGAAATATGTTTTACATGTTTAAAAGTAACCTAATGGGTGATTTCACTATATAGAACGTAATATACATATAAACAAAATTATGAAAAGATTAGAGTGTTAGATAACCTTAGTGTGATGTAGTGTGATGACCAACACATATCTAAACCCTTGTTTAGATTATATACCCAAGTTTATACAACCAAGAAAACCCTAGCTTCCTTTCTTGTTAAATACTTGTAAATGGTTAACCAAGCCTTGTAAACACCTAAGGATATCTTAGATATGTAGTAGGAATGTGTGTAAATATGATAAGTAAAATTTGGTATGGATTTGGGTGTTGTTCTTGGTGAGCCGTGGCCTAAAGAGCAAATAAGAGGTTTTCCCACGTTTGTTATTCACCAAGAAAATGAGATGTGTATGTTGTTTTGAATACTAGTAACAAGCCTTATATAGTCTTAGAACTAGTCAAAGAACATTAAGAGGGTTTTAAGGAGTATTTGGTCAAGACATAAGCTCCAAGGGTCAAAGGAACCATGGGGAGGGTTTTAGAGAACCTTGTCAAAAATTAGCTAAAGTCCTAAGAATTTTTAATGTAAAAAATGTTTGTACAATTTTCAAATGGTAGAATGTGTGCTATATGTCCCCTGGACACACAAAAGCCACTAAATAAAGAGGGGGGGGGGGGGGGACAGGTGTTAGTGGTGATTTTTATTATCATGAATAATAACTAGCAATAATTTAACAAGTTATAAGTTGGTTACTTTTAATATAAAGTAAAGACTTGTAACGTATAATCTTTTGGTTTTCTTTGCATAATATTTGGCTAAGTGTAATAAATATGATTGTATATTTGCATAAACTTTGGTATTGGAATAAAAATAGGGTATGTTGTTGAAAGTGTAAAAAGTATTTGGTGGTTCCGATATTGCCCGAAAATGTACTAAATTGTGAAACGTAAACATTTTCATAACCAATAAAAATAAAATATCAAAAGATTATTATACTTTGTAGAAAAATAATATATGCTTATATTGAAGAAAACTTTTAATTCGTTTGGTGCCCGTTTGTGTTAATTGTTGATTTTTAACTTACGCGATTTAACTTAACTATTAAAATTAAAAGCGAACGCGTACGAGAAAAAAAAATAATGAATTTAATAGCGTCGTACATTGATCAAAAATACGGACTGTTACACTAAACTAGTCAAAGTGTGATTAGACTTGTATAAATTGCTGATATATATTTATACATTATAGTATGAATGTTTTATTTTATTTAGTGAACATAAACCTTCCTTTTGACTGAAACTTACACTAAAAATTTTGAACTATAAAGAAAACAAAATCTTTTTATCACTATTATTATCAGGCTATCGGAAAAAAGGAGACGCGTAAAGATGTAACAATATGATTATTATATCAAAAACATTACGTACATATTTTGAAAAAACAAACTAGTTATTCAAGATATAAGAAAGGAAAAATTAAAAATCATATTATCAAAATAATATAACAAAAAAAAGGGGTAATGTCCAATGTCTAATTCATTTATACTCATCGAAAGTCATAAATTATATAACTATAATTAAACTGCAGAAAACTGTAACACCTCATTGGAATAAAATGTTCATCATTGCACGACTCTCAACGTAAAGAAAAAAAATATTTTTTCAAAACGCACTATGAACTTTAACTTATTTACGACTTTTTTATATAACAAACTTTGTTTATCAAATATGGAGCGCATATCTATCGATTCATTCAAAAAAATGTCACTGAAAAGATCGTCGAATTGCGAACAAAACGAGCCCAATATTGCACTGCTTCTGACATGCATACGATTTTATAAAACATGTTGAAGTTTAATATATATATTTAAAAAAAACGATTTTTAAAACGCACCCTGCATTTTAACCTATTTACGACTTTTTTATATAACAAACTTTATTTATATCTATATAGTTAATTGTATATCTATATAGTTAATTGTTTTGCCTTTCAAAAAAAACTTTATTTATGAAATATGGAACGCATACCTATCGATTCATTCAGAAAAAAATGTCACTGAAAAGATCGTCGAATTGCGAACAAAACACGCCCAATATTACAATGCTTCTGACATGCGTACGATTTTATAAAATATGCCGAAGTTTAATATATATTTATAAAAATATTTACGAAAATAGTCTTTGAGGTTATCGGTTCATTGTAATGTCAGCCCTAACAACCGACAAATAGTAATTGGCGTTATCGATCCGTTGCGAAAATAGTCCACGTAAGTTCATGACTTACGATAAAATAAAAAATTACAAAATTACAAAACGCACCCTCAAGTTTGCTAAAAGTTACAAAACTAACCTTCAACTTTTACCTATTTACGACTTTTTTATATAACAAACTTCATTTATCAAATATGGAACGCCCATTTATCGATTCATTCGAGGAAAAAAAATATCACTAAAAAGATCGTCGAATTACGAACAAAACGAGCCCAATTGCAGTGCTTTTGACATGCGAACGATTTTATAAAAAATGTTGAAGTTTAATATATATTTATAAAATATTTACGAAAATAGTATTTGATGTTATCGGTTCATTGTAAGGTGAGTCTTAACGACCAACAAATAATAATTGGCGTTATTGATTTGTTGCGAAAATAGTCACGCACGCTTCGCGGCAGCGCGCGGGTTACAATTCTCGTTATATTTACTGTTAGGAATGATAAAAGTGACGATCTTATTGAGATAAAAGTCTTGTAATAAATAAAGAAATAATATTGTGTAATAGGTTAGGTGATAGGCTCGTAATTTAAATAAAGTCACGAGACCTGATAAATAGCCAAAAGCTAAGAAACAAGAGCTCATTGCTCTTCTTGTAAAATGGGTATAAATACCCCACCACCACCTCATTTGTGAGGAGGGTCTCCTAAGTGTCTTCTAATCTCATTCTTATATTTTCTCTAATCCTCCTTCTCTCTCTTTCTCTCTTTACTTTCTATCTTTCTCTCTCTAGAATAAACACGCACATAACACCTAAACACACACTCTATTGCTTATGGATCCTAAATTCGAGACCTAACAAGTGGTATCAGAGTTGCAGGAGCGATTTAGTGCTGTTTAGGAGAGCTTATTCGGTCAGCTTATTCTGACAGCTTATTCAGATGTGCTTATTTGAGTTTTTTTCTGTTATGATAAGTCAATTTCATAGCTAATTGCGTCATTTTCTGCTTAATTCGACTTATTCGTCATGATTATCATGTTGTCTTATTTTTGGATTGTTTCATGTGCTTATTCGTTTCCTAGAGCTTATTTTGATGTGTCTTATATTACTAATCTTGTTTATCGAGATTAATGCTGTTACGGTTTTATCGTAAGTGTCGTGGCAAAATTAGTATAAATTTTGCTTATTCGTACTTATTTTTTATATCCATAAGTTTTTAAAACAAAATTCGGAAAAAGTTGTTACAATACTCAAACTCGGATCTTTAACTATTTTTATAAAGTTTTGACTTTTAGTCAAAGTTGAATTTTGGTATGTGCTTAAATACACATACCTTTTACCTAATAAAACGAGCTAAAAAGACCAATAATGACCAATAAATACAAAAAAATGCATTGTATTCGTTTGTTTTGTGAATTGTGTCTTGCAGGTAACGGATATTGCGCAAAAAGGACAAAAACGAGGCAAAGCAGACAAAGCCGAGCATGAGAATGGAATGAGCGCGAAAATATCGAAGCCGAAGGCGTACCCATCCTCTATGAACTAACCCGTGCCCATTTTATTGGGCCGGGTCAGCCCACTAATCTTGTATCTATAATATCCATAATCCTTAACCCATTTAAAAAACATAAACCCATTTCATATCTACTTGGCCCAATATCAAGCCCAAGTCCAAACGGGTCAATACAGTTATAAATACAAGGGTCAAAACACGGTCAAAATGCACTGTATATCATCTTTTACCCCGTATACCTTTTCCATCAAATTTCACCTCCATAACAACACGCAGGTAAATTCCACCAATCCCCACTCTCCATTTCTCTTTCTAGAAGGGAACACTAACACCACTGACAACGTCACTTATCACGTTGGCATCCTACCATATGATTTGTTGATGAGGGACGTGAAGGGCAATCAACGCAAGAACAATTGCTTGGAGGACAAAAAAGATTGAGGGCTTTGGATTAGAGATCGAGAGCGTTAAGAGTAAAAAGGTTCTCTATACTCCTATATAAAGAGCTCATCCCACATAGAAAAGGATATCTAAGGTAGAATTTAGTTTTTAGCTTATTTTTAGTTTTCAGCAGCTTATTGTAGTTTTTAGTTAATAATTTGTATTCAAAAGCTTTGTAACCTCGTTTCTTATTAATAAAAATAAAGTTTCCTTTATATTAAACTCTAATTCTGTTTTTACCTTAATGCACTTATGGTTTAATAAGCTCATTTATACTCAAATAAGCTCAATAAGCTCTCTCTATTACTAATAAGCTTGTTTATACTCAGTTAAGCTCTTTAAAGCTTAGCTGAGTTTGTTTCACTCAAATATCACCTCTAAATAAACCTCAGCTTAATGGATGATAAGCCAAACCTGGATGGGCTTATAGACCTTACCAGCTTATCTCTGATAAGCTGGAGCTTAATTCTAAGCTCTGTGAGCATATGATCCCTGTTTGAGCAAGGGAAATTGTAAGTTTCACTTTCTATTGCATATTTTAGCTTATTTCCTTGTTAGCTTATAGATCTGCTTATTGTGGCTTAATTCTGCTTTAGTTGCTTATTATTGTTGTTTGTTGCTTATTGTGTTTAGTTGTTAGTTTAGATCTCATTTTATAAGTTTTTGATATAAATTAGTTGAAAATCCAAAAATATTATCATAATCTAGTAGCTTATTGTTACAGCTTATTTGATAGTTGAAATTTGCTTATTAGATATAATATAAGCTTGTCACTATCTGGTTTAGCTTATTTAAGCTTTAACTCTCAGTTTTATAAGCTAAAAATGATTATAAGCTTTCTAAAGGAGTGTTTGGCACAAGACAGCACTAACTTGAGTTAGTGCTGTCAAGAGCCTTTTGGTCCTTTTGATCAAGTTTAAACATCAAATTTAAGGTTATAAGATAAGGATTTAAGGTTTTTGTTTGGCTAAATCAGGTTATAATAAGTTTGTGTGTTAGATGCTTGAATCTGAGTTCATAAGCTCAGAATCATAGCATTTTGTGCTTAGATCTGTTCTAAGTAGCTTAAGTTGATCATTTGCTCTTGTTTTGATGTTTAATTGGTGTAGTACCTAAGTCCTTAAGGTCTGCATTAGTAGATTTGAGTTTTGGCTAAAGGTTTGGTCAATTGCATCAGATAGTAAAACAACTTAATAGCCTTTTTCAATCTTAAAATTAAGGTAGTATAAGTTAGATTTAGGATTTAAAATTTGGAGCACAAATAGTTTGTAGGTCAAAGATAATCTGTTAGGGCTTATTATCTTGTTTATAGCTTATTAGGTTATCTGAATTTAGGCCTAAAAGTAGCACTTTAGTGTTTTGATAAAAATTTGAAAAATCCAAAAAAATAGTTAAATTGCCTGAGTAGCTTTTTTTCATTTAGCCTTCTCTTAGCTTATTTGATTTTCAAAATACTTTTTGATTGTTGATTTTGATAGTTTTAGCATAAGCTTTAAGGTTTTACAAGTCATTTTGCCATAAGGTTCCATTTAGTTGCTTAAAAATAAGCTCAAAAGTGTCTAGTTGGTCTATTTGTTAGCTGTTTTTAGCACTTAAGGAGCTTAACTGATATTTAGAGCTTATAGCTTTTAGGATTGCTTATTCTGAGGATAATTGAGCTTAAAGAGTTTGATTTTAGTGTTAGCAGCTTATTTGAACTTTGGTTTAGCTTATTGAAGCTTATTGAGAAATTTAAGTTTGCTAAAAAGCCTCTAAGTCTTTTAAATAGAAACAGCTTCCTGTTTCTGCTTATTTGTGGCTTATTTGTGTGTTTAAGAAAAAGTCATTTTGTTAAAAGTTGCTTATTTTGTAGGGTTTTAGCTTTTTACAAAAAGAAAAAAAAAATTGCAAAAAGGGAAGCCACATGTTCGAACCTATGACCTCACCCTTAGCACACATACGTCTCAACACCACACACACTTTACCAACTGCGCCCTTGGGACTTTTTCATTAAAGTCCCAATACGTTTATTATTTAAGGTGTTTTCTCTAGTTTTGCTTATCAGCCTTTTTAGCTTATTATTAGCTTTTTCGTTCAGCCTTTTAATACCGGTTTGACCCGGGTCGTAAGAAACCGGCCGGTTTAATCCGGTTCCGAAACTGCCAAAAAACCGTTCGCATCCGGACCGGTCCTCCGACCGGTTCCCGGTTCAACCGGTTGAACCGGCCGATTCAACCCGGTTTTTAAAACATTGTTTCAATCTTAAAATTAAGGTAGTATAAGTTAGATTTAGGATTTAAAATTTGGAGCACAAATAGTTTGTAGGTCAAAGATAATCTGTTAGGGCTTATTATCTTGTTTATAGCTTATTAGGTTATCTGAATTTAGGCCTAAAAGTAGCACTTTAGTGTTTTGATAAAAAATTGAAAAATCCAAAAAAATAGTTAAACTTTCTGAGCAGCTTTTTTTCATTTAGCCTTCTCTTAGCTTATTTGATTTTCAAAATACTTTTTGATTGTTGATTGAGATAGTTTTTAGCATAAGCTTTAAGGTTTTACAAGTCATTTTGCCATAAGGTTCCATTTAGTTGCTTAAAAATAAGCTCAAAAGTGCCTAGTTGGTTTGTTTGTTAGCTATTTTTAGCACTAAAGGAGCTTAACTGATATTTAGAGCTTATAGATTTTAGGATTGCTTATTCCGAGGATAATTAAGCTTAAAGAGTTTGATTTTAGTGTTAGCAGCTTATTTGAACTTTGGTTTAGCTTATTGAAGCTTATTGAGAAATTTAAGTTGGTAAAAGCTCCTTAGTCTTTTAATTGGAAACAGTTTTTGTTTCTGCTTATTTGTGGCTATTTGTGTGTTTAGAAAAAGTCTTTTTGTTTTAAGTTGCTTATTTTGTAGGGTTTCAGCTTTTTTTACAAAAGCGAAAAAACTATAATTTGTAAAAGGAAAAGCACAGGTTCCGAACCTGTGACTCCCTTTGCACACATTACGGTATCAAACACACACACACTTAACCAACTGCGCCCTTGGGACTTTTTCATTAAAGTCCCAACACGTTTATTATTTAAGGTGTTTTCTCTAGTTTTGCTTATCAACCTTTTTAGCTTATTATCAGCTTATTCGTTCAGCCTTCTTCCCAGTTTTTATTTTTTCTTAGGGTTCCTTCCATTAGCATTATAGACAATTTTTCTATTTTTTCAGATTTTTAATGATTAGTTTGCTGTTTTTAATGATTTAATTATATTAAATCCGTTTTTAATTCATAATAAATAATATAAAAGTCAAAAAAATATAATTCTTTTTTTTTAATTTTCTTTTATCATTTAGGACTTTTTAAAATTAAATTTGCATTTGTAGGGTTAAAATTTGATAAATTAGGTTTTAGAGTCGCGTTTTTAATTCCCGTATCGTTTTTGGTTTAAATCTTTAATTGCTTTCGTTTTTAGTTTGCTTTTATTTGTTCTTGCATGTTATTTGTAGAATTAGAATCCAAATCAAAGTTTGATCATTCAAACATGCGATCACGAACTTAAACTCGATTTTCCATTCACGCCTCGTCGGGAAACGACCCGGGAAGGTTTTGGATTTTGCTTTGGTTAAAAGCAATTTTCCTTCTTAAAAACCTTACGGAATACTTACTCTCTCTCGTTAATTGATATTTTGATACTAGTTTTATATATATTATATATTATATATTATATATAGGCTAAGTTTTCAAGGAATCAATTTTTCGCGCCGCTGCCGGGGAGGTGTGTGCGATTATCGTGTTTACTTTTGAGGATTAGTGTTTGAAGACCCTACCCCGTGAAGTTATCGCTTTCATTTGTGAAAACTTTCAAGTAATCAAAAATACAAAAAAAAATTGAAAAACAACAAAATCAACCGTTGTGTCACTTGTGATTTCGGCTCACCTTTAGATTACAAACTATAAGAGAGATATAAGGAGGGTCGATCCTACGAACTTCGACACGAAAGGAGAAGGTTTTTAAAACGCTTCGCGCTTACCCGCTCCTCCACTTCTTTGTGCGTTTTCTTAAGAGCTACCGCGCACCTTTGACTATCGGTCCCAAAAATATTTTTCTTTTATATTTATCTTTCATAAAAATCTAAAAATAATCTTCTTATCCTCCTATTTGTTTAATTCTAATGACGTCATACAACCAACGTGGTTGTTTCAAGTGTGGAGGTCCGTTTGGTGATCTATATTGTCGACAATGTACTTGTGAGCGGTGTAGAAGAAATTATACTGATGAAGTTTGTGCTTTATGCTGTTATGAATTTGAAAAATCATTCATTAATGATTCAAATCCAAATTCTTTCATTGATTCTCCAAATATTTTCAACCCACCTCCACAACCCCAGACGTATTCTTGTGAGTTTTATGGAAACAATGCTCATTATGGTTACGATTTTCCACCTCAAGTTCCGTTTATCTATAATCCGGAATTACCTAGGAGAATTAACCTGTTGCCTTGGGAGAATTATACCACTTTGGTCTTGGATAATTATTCACTTCTCTTGGGTGATTATACACTTTTCTGGGTGATTATACCATTCTCTTAGTGAATTATACACTTCTCTTGTAGATTTATACCATTTCTCTGGCTGATTCATACATTCCAATTAGGTTGATATATAACCGGTTATTTATATGGATTTGTAAAATCTGATGAAATATTTTAACTTAATTTTCCGGTTTTATCAAGAATTGTAAAATCCCGTGTAATTCCATTACTTCATCACTTAAACAAACATCACTTTAACACAATAACCTCTATGAATGATCAAAAGTTATATTTTCTCATTTAATCAATCAATTCAAAATGATAACTTTAGTAAAATTCATGATCATTGCCGGTGCGGACAACCATCCTCCCATGTTGGAGAAATCTATGTATGACTCTTAGAAGAGTCGTATGGAACTATACATAGAGAATAGGGAGAACGAGAGAATGATTCTTTAACTCAACTTAAAAATGGTCCATTGTATGGCTACTATTGTTCAAGAGGATGGCACCACTAGGACAAAGAATTATGAAGAACTTTCAGTTACAGAGAAGCTCCAAGCTGACTGTGATCTTAAAGCTACCAACATTGTTCTTCAGGGACTTCCACCGGATGTGTATGCCATTTTCAATCATCATAAAGTGGCAAAAGTGATATAGGACAGAGTTAAGTTTCTTATGCAAGGCACATAATTGTCATTACAAGAAAGGGAATGTAAATTGTATGATGAGTTTGATAAGTTTTCATTTGTGAAGGGCGAAACACTATATCAGTACTATTGGAGATTTGCTTAACTAATCAATAACATGAACGTTATCAATATGTCAATGAGATAAGTTTAAGTGAATACAAAGTTTCTAAATAGTCTACCACCAGAATGGAGTAAATTTGTGACGGATGTAAAGTTGGCTAGAGATTTGCATACTACAAAATATGATCAACTGTATTCATATCTTGAATAACATGAGACACATGCAAATGAAACTCACTTGATGCGTGAACGATACCAAGATTCTCTTGCATTTGTTGCCAATTTCAATCAACCACCGTCTCACATGACCAACTATCATTCTCCATACAACACTACATAGTTTCCTCAATAAACAAACATAATGATTCCACAAGTTCACTCTCCTCAATCATTTTTACCAATGAATGCATCACCTCATCTATCATAACCACAAATTAGTGATTCATCCATTCCACCATCATATCAATACTAGTCTCAAATGGATCATCAAACCTCATCTGTTCAACAAATTGCTTATTATTCACCTCAAGTTTCAACTCAACCAATGAATGAGTTTCCTTAAATGGAATCAGGTCTTGCTATTCCTGTATTTACTCAAGGAGATGATCCAATTGCCTGTCTCAACAATGCAATGGCTTTCCTTTTAGCTGTAGCTTCTTTAAGGTTCCCTTCAACTAACAATCAACTTAGAACTTCTCTAATCCGAGAAACCAGGCCACTATTCAAGACGACAAGGTTTCTGTGCAACAAGTTCAAGGGAGGCAAGGACAAAGTTATGCTGGCATTGGCAATAAGGGTTATGCTACTAGTTCTGGGGGAAACAATACAAGAGGACTGGCAAAAGTTGTTAAATGCTATAATTGTCAAAGTGAAGGACACATGGCTAGGTAATGCACTCAGCCTAAGAGGCCAAGGAACGCTGCATGGTTTAAGGACATGGCAATGTTGGCTGAAGCATAGGAATCTGGTCAAATACTGGATGAAGAGCAACTATCATTTCTTGCAGATTCAGGCATTCCAGATGGTCAAGCTGCTCAGACAACCATTCCAAACAATGCTGCTTTCCAGACTGAGGATCTAGATGCTTATGATTCTGACTGTGATGATGTCTATAATGCAAAGGCGATGCTGATGGCCAATCTTTCCAACTATGGTTCAGATGTTTTCTTATAGGTACCTCATTCTGAACCCTATCATAATGATATGGATAATCAAAGTGTGCATGCAATGCAGGATTTTGAACAAACACCAGTTGTTGATTTTCCAGAAAATGAGATAACAAGTGATAGCAATATCATTCCATACTATCAATATTTGCAAGAAACACAAGGCAACTATTCAAGACACTAATTTGTATGCATAACAAGATTCAATGATTTTATTTGTGATTGAATAAATGTCAGAACAAATGATTAATCATGTAAATAATTAGGAAAAGGCTAACCAGGAAAAGAATAATGAATCCTTAACCGCTGAGCTTGAGAGATATAAAGAACGTGTCAAAACTTTTGAACAAAGACTTAATATTGATTTAAGCACTCATGAAAAATGATCGATTCTCAAATGGATGATATGATTAAGGAAAAACTTGCACTTAAGCAGCAAATTGACTCACTTGAACAAAATCTTTCTAATCAAATCAAGGAAAAGGAATCTTTATTGCAAACATTTACTATTTCAAAAATAAATCCAAAGAAAAAGAAAGTAAATATATAGACAAAGAAATTGATTTAGAAAAGAAAATCAAGGAACTGGATAATATTGTTTATAAAGTGGGTCAATCTGCTCAAACAGTGCACATGTTAACAAAAGCCACGAAGTTTTTTGTGATGACACCACAAACAAGCTCTTGGTATCAAAATCAGTTTTAAACTTAAGAAAGCGTAAGTCGGATTAACCAACCTCGTATGATGGTAGTTTAATATCTAGTCAACATGCTGTTATTCATGTGATTGATGTTGAAGAGACATTAATTTTGGAAGAAGTAAGTGGATCTAAAATGCTTGCAAAACAAAACGATCCAATTTCAAAAGAAAAGAAAATTAATACTACTCCAATTAGTTATGTTGAGTTAAATCGATTGTCTGAAGATTTTGGTAAACGTTTTGTTCCACAACAAGAATTGTCTGCTGAACAAGCTTTCAGGTTACAAACTTCACACCCTAATACTGACCAATCTGATATTTCACCTGTCAAAATTGAGGCTCCTAGGGAACTTCCTAAGGCAAGCATGGTAAATACAAGCCTTAAAAAGCTTAAATACCATCTTGGCAAGTTTGACACCATGGTAAAAAAGCGGATTGCACCTGATGCTATTACAGAAGGGGAATGGGGGTTTGAACACACTAAAGCTGTTTTTCTAAATGAAATTATTCCATTTTTAAAGACCTTAAAACTATTTCAATGTTTTTTATGGAAAGATACTTCTAATGAGATAACAAAAATAACAAACAATTTTTAACCAGATGGAAGCTGATGTTCAACAGTGTTCTATAAACAAACAGTGTTTTGAAATTCATAAGAAAGAACTTTTTCTTAAAATTGATCGACTCTTACATCAAATCATGTCTCAAGATGTTATGCTATGTGTGATAAATTCTACTGCTATTTTTGGTGATTATGTGAATTTAGAAATGCAAAGTAGTGAATCTTATGATAAGTGTTTTGATCTTGATGCTGAGCTTTTAAAAAACCAAAATGCGCATAATGAACTTTTAAAAAGTTACCCACAACTTGAAAAACATTGTATTTCTCTTGAATTGTCAATACAACTTAATCAAGAAATTTTTCAAAAGGACAAATCCTATGATAATCAAAATGCTCTTGAAATTCCAAAATACTTTAAAAATAACGATTTGAAAGCTCAGCTACAAGCTAAAGACACTACTATTCGTAAGTTAAAGGAACATATCAAATCTATGAGAGAAAATGACAAGGAAGAGAAAGTCAAACAAGAAATGGATGAGATTGAAACCATAAACATTGAGTTGGAGCATAGTGTGGCAAAATTACTCTCTGAAAATGAACTTTTACATAAAGAAATTGAGCATTTAAAAAAGATTTACAAAGATCAATTTGATTCGATTAAAAAGACACGTGCTCTTTCTAAAGAACACTGTGACTCTTTGATTGCTCAATTGAATTCTAAGTCTATGGAAAATGCGGATTTAAAAGGTCAAATTCAAGAAAAGATTTTTATGACAACAACATTACAAAATGAATTAAGGAGATTAAAAGGTAAGAATGTGCTTGATAATGCCACCACAATAACTAATGCCACCACTATTGCTCCAGGGATGTTCAAACTTGATTTAGATCCTTTAGCTCCTAGGTTATTAAAAAATAGGGACGCTCACATAGACTATCTTAAGTCCACTCAGGAACAAGCATATATTTTTTAGGGAATAGTCGAACAAGCTAAAGCAAAACAACCTTTATATATTGCATTAGATTTTGCCTGTAAGCATGCCAAAAGATTCAAGAGTTACTGTTAGTGTTTCGAGACAAACCTACAACAATAAACCTAGTGAGAAATTGGTTGCTGTCACACCAATGAACAAAGTCAAGAAAGTTAGGTTTTCTAAACCTCTCACATCCTCAAGCAACATTCATAAAAAGGTAGAGTCATCTAAAACACCAGATTCTAACACACCTGTGTTGCATTCTATAGGATTGAAGAGATCTACTAGTGCTAGCAGATCACAGCCTACAGGCAATAAAAAGAATGATAGGATCTCGTAAACACCAAGTAGCAACATGAAGAATATAGTAAAGTTCCACTTAGAACAGCTAATTTAAGTTCTAATAAAAATAATTCGTGTAAGACCACTATTTTTTGGGGTTGATCGCACAATGTTAAGCATACTATGTTAAATGCAAATTCTGAGTTAATTTGCATTAAATGTAAACAATGTGTGTTTGATTCAAATCATGATGTGTGTTTCCTTGATTTTGTGAATGATGTGAATGTGCGCTCTAAATTTAAGTCTGCTAAGCAAAGCAAACAACATAATATTTGGAAACCTAAGGGTAAAGTGTTCACTGAAATAGGATATAAGTGGAAACCTACAGGAAAAATGTTCACTTTAGTTGGTAATTCATGCCATTTAACTAGGATCACTTCCACTAAAGTAATGCCCATTAAGGAAACCACTTCTCACTTAGTTGAAACACAAAATATAGAGATTAAAGCCTATAGCAAGAGACCCAAACAAGTAAAATCTATCGGTTTGAGTAAAAAATCTAAGATTGTAGAATCTAGGATTGCTAACAACTCGGAACCCAATCATTCTTGGGGATCCAATGCTACAGATGTTCCATCTTCTTCTTCTCTTGTCAATGACAGGTTGTCCAGATTGTTCTCTGGTATCTGGACTCTGGATGCTCAAAACATATGACAGGAAACCGCTCTCAGCTCATGAACTTCGTCAGTAAATTTCTAGGAACTGTTAGATTCGGAAAAGACCAAATTGCAAAGATTATGGGTTATGGTGATTATCAGCTAGGGAATGTAACTATCTCAAAGGTATATTATGTTAAGGGCCTTGGACATAACTTTTTTTAGTTGGACAATTATGTGACTTGGATCTTGAAGTTGCTTTTCGGAAAAACACTTGCTTTATTTGGAATTTAGACGGTGTTGATCTACTTTCAGGATCCAGAGACACAAACTTGTACACAATTTCTCTTGATGACATGCTAAAGACTTCTTCGATCTGTTTACTATCCAAAGCTTCAAAGACTAAGAGCTAGTTATGGCACCGTCGGTTATCTCATCTCAACTTTAGTACTCTAAATAAGCTAGCCAAAGACGGTCTTGCACGAGGTATTCTAAGGATTAAATTTAAGAAAGATCATATGTGTTCAGCATGTGCATTAGGCAAAAGCATGAAATCCTCTCATCAACCCAAAGCTAAAGACACTAATCAAGAGAAACTCTATCTTCTGCATATGGATCTTTATGGCCTGATGCGTGTGGAGAGCATTAATGGGAAAAATAACATCTTGGTGATTGTTGATGATTACTCACGATTTACTTGGGTTAAATTTTTGAGATCAAAGGATGAAGCTTCTGACGCTATCATCAAATGCTTAAAAAATATTCAAGTTTATTTGAATACCACAGTCCGTAATGTTAGAACAAATAATGGAACCAAATTTGTCAATCAGACCCTTCGAGAATTTTATGAAAATGTCGGCATCTCACATCAAACATCTGTTGCTCTCACTCCTCAACAGAACGGTGTTGTCGAAAGACGAAACCGAACTCTAGTGGAAGCTGCTCGTACAATGTTGATATATTCAAAAGCTCTATTATTTCTGTGGGCTGAAGCAATCAATACAACTTGTTATACCCAAAACCGTTCTCTGATCCGTCTACGATATAACAAAACTTCATATGAACTGATGCATGACAAGAAGCCAGATTTATCGTTTCTTCATGTCTTTGGTTCACTCTGTTATCCAACCAATGACAGTGAAGATTTGGGTAAACTAAATGCAAAGGCTGATATTGGTATTTTTGTTGGTTACGTGCCCGCAAAGAAAGCTTTCAGAATCTATAACAGGAGAACCTAGAAAATCATGGAAACCATTCATGTAACGTTCGATGAGCTGATAACGATGGCTTCTGAACAATCCAGTTCAGGACCCGGGCTTTAATTAATGACTCCTGGAACATCTAGTTCAGGACTCGTACCAAACCCTGCTCCTCAACAACCTTTTAACTCCACCAAGTGCTGTTTCTCTAGTTCAAGTAGCTGCTACACCAAGAGCTGTTGATATAGCCGATTCACCTTCATCAACAACCATTGATTTAGATGCACCTACATCAAGTAGTTCATCAACTAACTAACAATAACAATTCTCAATCATCTCACAAGGTGTTGAAGAACGGATACCAAATGCACACTTTGACCATCCATGTCATGAACCTCTTCATGATGTTTCTACTTCTCAAGAATCATTGTCAAATGTGTAGTCCTCTTACTCTCCATTAGAACTGATTGGTAAATAGTCTAAGGATCATTTATTAGCAAACGTGATTGGTAACCCGTCTCGACCAGTCTCCACTAGAAAGCAACTCGAAACTGATGCCATGTGGTGTTACTTTGATGCCTTCCTAACTTCTGTAGAACCAAAGAACTTCAAAGAAGCTATGCTCGAATCCTCATGGATTGATGCGATGCAAGAAGAAATTCATGAATTTGAAAGACTACAAGTTTGGGAATTGGTGCCTTATCCAGATAAAGTAATGTTGATCAAATTAAAGTGGATCTTCAAGGTCAAGACATATGAATTTGGCAGGGTACTTAAGAACAAGGCTAGATTGGTTGCTTAAGGATTCAGGAAAGAGGAGAGAATTGACTTTGAGGAATCATTTGCACCGGTTGCAAGAATAAAGGCCATCCGTATCTTCGTAGAAAATGCTGCCAACAAGAATATGACGATCTACAAGATGGACGTCAAAACGAATTTCTTAAATGGCGAGCTCAAGGAAGAGGTCTACGTTTTTCAACAAGAAGGATTTGTTGATTAGGACAACCCATCACATGTGTACAAGCTCAAAAAGGCCCTTTATGGTCTCAAACAAGCACCACGTGCATGGTACGACATGCTGTCTAGTTTCCTCATCTCACAACACTTCTCTAAAGATGCAGTCGATCCAACACTCTTCACAAGGAAAGTAGGAAATGACTTATTAGTGGTACTAATTTATGTCGATGATATAATATTTGCATAAACTAATACTGCTATGTGTGATGAATTTACTAATATCATGACCACTAAGTACAAGATGTCGATGATGGGACAAATGTCATTCTTATTAGGATTACAAATTTCTTAAAGTCCCAGAGACATCTTCATAAAACAATCAAAATATGCTTTGGAAATTATTGAAAAATATGGTATGCTAACTAGTGATTCTGTAGACACACCTATGGTGGAAAAGAATAAACTGGATGCAGATCTACAAGAGACACCAGTTGATGCTGTACATTACCGTGGCATGATTGGTTCCCTCATGTATCTGACATCCAGTAGACCTGACCTTATTTATGCAGTCTGCTTATGTGCCCGGTATCAGGCAAAGCCTATCGAAAAGCACTTACATGCGGTTAAGAGGATCTTTCGATACCTAAAGGGAACCATTCACATGGGTCTCTAGTACTCGAAGGATACCGGTATTTCACTAAAAGCATATTCAAATGCAGATCACGCGGGGTGTCAGGACACTAGATGTAGTACATCAGGAAGCGCTCAATTCTTAGGTGATAAGCTTGTTAGCTGGTCATCAAAGAAGCAAAAGTGCACTGCGATCTCGAGTACAAAGGCTGAATATATTGTCTTATCTAGGTGTTGTGCTCAAATCCTTTGGATGCGATCACAACTAACAGACTATGGGTTTAAATTCAATAAGATTCCTCTATACTGCGATAACAAAAGTGCTATTGCTCTATGCTGCAACAACGTTCAACACTCGAGAGCCAATCTGATGACATCAAATAACGTCTATTTTATAGCATCATTTATCCCATGTTATTAACCCATCTTGTATAGTTATTACAAAGAATTGTTACTTAATCGTTTATATTTGAGAATTGCAGTAATTATGTAGTAATTGGTGAAAGTTAGCAAAAGGCGCACATTCTGGAGCTTAAATTAAGATATTTTGAAGATTAATGTTCTGAAGACCAATACGCCGTATCCATCAAGGAAGATACGGCGTATCCGTGCCTGCACTCACCAAAGACCACAACGGAATAAAGATCAATATGCCGTATCCAAAGAGAATCAATACGCCGTATTTAAGATATGGAATCAATATAATATTCTGGAAGATATCAAGCATGGTCCATACTCCAAGAAATCCCCAATACGCCGTATCCAACTCTTGGATACACCGTATCCAACCAACTTCCAGACCTTATAAATAGAAAACTCAAAAATGAGTTTTAAGTGTGCTAAATCATATTCTCGATACCTAAACCATAAAAGTTGATTTTCAGAAGAG
>BQNB010004066.1:107500-110220 GCA_026074375.1 Tanacetum coccineum | reverse complement strand
ATAATCGTTGTATTCCGCTGCGTATCGCATTTTGGGGGTGTTACAGAGCGGTATCAGAGCACGAGTTGTAGTGAACTAAGTCGTTTTACAAAACTTAGACTACAACTGTTTTCAAAAAAATTTCACGAGTCCTTCACCGTTGTCCGATATCCGCGCGCGCATCGTTCCCGATCCTTAGAAGCCTTATGCGGTACGTATTTGATTGCATATTATGTGCGTAACATGTGGTTGACACTTGGTACAAGTAATAATTATATATATGTATATAGATATATATACGACATCCGTTCTATGGTATACGATTATATATATCTTGATATTCGCTTCTTGCGAAGAGTTTAACTTCTTTAAACATTTCGATGCGATATGATAAAAATTATTTTGATACTTAATGAAAACATCGTTGTTATACGATTATCTTTGAAACTTTTTCGCAAACTTTACTTTGTTATCTCTTGATGTCGGGACTGTTAGGAATTTTGTAATATAGAATTATCATTAGTAGGTATGTAGTTCCTACTGGTAGAGTAAACAGTTCCTGCTGGTAGTGTAGTTCCTACTGGTAAGGATAGTAGTATAGTTAGTACTGGCAGTACAAAAGTTATTCCTGCTGGTAGTACAATATTAGTCCTGGTAGTATTATGCTTACTCCGGGTTGTTAGTGAAGTTAGTTAGTAATAGGGATATGCATGAGATATCCTAGGAAGTGATAACCCTTATCACTTTAGCTTTTAGTTAGGGTTTCATGTGTATTTAAGAAACTTACGGCTTGGATGAAAAAAAGGGATTGATTCATTAGAAAAACACGTTTATTATCAATAGAAAAGATCCATAGAGGATCATTGTTTTTAGTAATTCTTTAACTCTGTTGTTTATATTCCGCGTAAACAATAGTTTCATTTGTTAGAGTCTCTCTTAGAGTTGCTTGTGATTACATAAGTGCTCTACAACCTCAACAGGCGCAAAGATCTATCTAGGGCTGGACCTACAGGGACTCGACTTAGTTTTTGATCCCACTTGAAAATTTCACTAATTGATTTTGAATTTGAACGCTCTTCTTATTGATTTTGATTCGCATATGTTGTTTCGTAATCTATCATTTTGAGATTATTTTTTGTAAAAAATATTCAAAAAAAAATTTTAGGTTTTGTTGAAGGCTCCTAGGGCCTATCACCCTCCAATTGGTTTCACATCAAAAGCATCAATAAATTTTAAATTTCGCTCATTTTCGTAAGCTACAAAAATTTGTCAAAATTTCTTTGGGGATTGCTTTGGGATAGCAGCTTGTTGGGTATGTTTCAAAATATTTTTGGTCTATGAAGACCAGGAAATTGGTACATGATGTAGAAATACATCTTAGGTACATATAGGAATTCGGATGGAGTCATATCGACGCCCGACGAATGAGATATCGCTAAAATGGCAAAACTAGTCAGAAAATTTAGACCAGAATTTGAATGAGTAATAAGTTCAAAAACTTATATATCAATACCTAAATATATAAAACTGGAAGTTCTATATATTGAACAAACTTAGACTTGAACGGTCGTTTCGGATTTTGCGGACGCACAGTTTAGGAGATACACTCAATTTAGTGTAGCGATAAAATTTTGGAAAAATAGGCGGCTTTGATAAATAGGGGTAAAAGGGTAATTTCACCTTGGATCCAAAAACTTTCTGGGCAGTGGGCCCTATGTTTCTGGAAAATAGATTCGAAATGCTTTCCGTAGGCGAAAACCTCGTACTTTTATCCTTTACGGATTAGTAATTAGGAGGGTTTCAAGAACCTAAATAGTTTAGTAGTTTGAGGTCATTGTTGCCTCAAGGTTTTTTTTCTTGCCACCGGCGTTGTGGTGATAGCGCATTCTTTAGCCATTGCTTTGAATTAGAACCCCATGAGAGTTCATGAATATGTATAGATCGTGTATAAATCATTCTATGTATTAGAAATATAGAAACCGTCATGGTAGGACGTTTTGGTTTTAGAAACCATTTGTGTACCCCTTTCTGGGAAATTTCGGATGTATGGGCATTGTCACCCTATGTCATTGTTATGATAGCCCTTATTGTTATGGTTTATGAGTGATGTTGTCGTAGGTATTATCTCGTTGAGTGATGCTAGGAGGTTGTTGATACCTCACGACATTAGACTCATTGTGAGATTGATATAAACTCGAGTGATTAAGTGATTTTAGTTAGCGAATTTTCACACGTGTGTATTACTTGCTTGCATAGTCCATGAGTGGGTATTATTTTTAGAACTTGCCGTGACCATTGACCAAACTGTATTTAATGACGTTTTATGAAGATTAATGATTTTAAAACTGTGAATTGCGATAACGAACTTGTGTGATGAACAAATGTCGTTGCGCGAATCATATTGACTATGTTGTATAAACTGATTGTGCAAATAATGGAAAACTGGGTTTTCAAATTTCATAAACTGACCCTATGGTGTCAAATAAAATTTTCTTTTCAAAAAAAAGGAAGGTGGTGCTATCTTCTTTTCTTTCTTTTGAAATGATTTGATTTTTACTTTTCGAAAATTTTCTTGGAATTAAATTTACGCGTGTAGCATATGGAAAGAGAAAAGTTTTGACGATGAAGGACATGATGTCGTTTGGTCCTTAATTATGCATAACCCGATCAACTATGCATAACTTAAGACGAACCACACTATGTCAGATATATCGTCACCCTTAAAACACTTGGTAATTGAG